>JAPYZC010000684.1:0-32247 GCA_030522665.1 Ichneumoninae sp. A BG-2022a | reverse complement strand
TGCAAATCTCTGCCGTTGCCTCGGAGTAAGAGGTAACTGAGGATGACCTGGCGTACCGGGTGATGTAGGGGAGAGCGGGGCAAAACGGGGTTTTTGGGCAAAACTAAATTTTCCAATTATTTTTGGATCGGACAAGGTGGCAAAACTGGGCAGAAAAGCCTGATATACACGATTGGGCGAATTCGGACATCCAAAAATTATTGGAAAATGACGTTTTGACCAAAAACCCCGTTTTGCCCCGTTGCCCCATCTTGCCCCGCTCTACCCTAATTTGTTAATAATGGCAAGAACCAAGTCACCCATCGAATCATTCGAATCGCGTCCCGCGAAGAACTCTACACCGATGGTCGATTGAGTTAGTGCCAATCTCCTATTGATCTCTTTATGGTAGTCCTAGCGGGCAGCCTGAGCCCACGTGAGTTCGGAGAGGATTGAGAGAGAAATTGCGAACACTTCTCGATGAGATAAAAATCTGAAAAAAATCAACCGTATGGAAGGTACTGAAAACATTAATTTTTCATAAGAGTAATTCCAAAATGTTATTAACAAATTAACGAAAATAAAAATTCCCAACAAATCACCCGATAACCTAACTTTGTTTTTTTATGAAAACGATTTGTTATTTTTTCTGAATACGTATGAATTTTTTCAGAATTTCGTGTAATTTTTTTAAATCGCATTTTTAGTTAATAAAAAGCGTCATATTGAAAACCATCATATCGAGGGATATCATCCGTCATTTCCCTAAACTAAATAAATAAATAGAGAAATAAATTATCTATTTATTATATATTAAGATGCGAACTGGTGATATTATTCAAATAGTAGAGATATTTTCATAATTTATCAATTTACAGATGTATTTTTAATATTGTATGTAAAAGGGTTTATCCCATAAACTAAATAATAATAATAATACACAAGAAATATTTACTCTCCCTACACGCAGATGCGCCAGGAGCGAGCGGGAGGCAGCGGGCGAAGAGCGGCTATGAGGAAATCGGCGAACGGGGAGTTCGTAGCTTAATCCACCAGCTATTAGTGTTTACAAACTTCGACAGCGAAAACTCACCGCGAGTTTCCTCGAAGAGCAGCCTACGTGGCGGATTTGTCTTAGTTTGTGTCTGCTGTTGCCTCAAAATAAAAGGGTAACTCCGGGCGATATGGCGTGCCGTGTGATGTAGTTCGTTAACAATTCGGCACCACGAAGTCACCTATCGAATATGCATCGACGTTCGGATCACTTAGGGTTGCATTTTAAGACGTAAGTTTCAACTCAAGATCTTGAGATTGGAATAAAGATCGAAGTTTCATCCGAACACCATTGCGTGCTTAAGATTTATCTCAAGTTCCATCTTCAGATAAACCTTAAATTCGATCTTAAGATTTATCTTCGGAGTTCGAGCTTGATATCAAACTTGAACTACGATCGGATATGAGTTCAGACTTTACGATCAAATTTAAACACTACATCAAATGTGAACTGAGGTTCGATCATAAGTTCGAACTTAAGATAAATCGTAAGCCCCCACTGACGATCGGACCAAACATTCACTGAGAAAAAATGACATAGTTAAAGCAACAATACTGACTTTATACCATAAAAAATAGTTCCCGAGGGGAACGTCTACGGTTTATAGTTACGCCAATGACAAAAAATCATAGTTGCAACCATAATTATAATTTAACCAATTGAATATATATCAGAAACTATCTATATGAGTTAAAGCAACAATACTGACTTTATACCATAAAAAATAGTTCCCGAGGGGAACATCTACGATTTATAGTTACGCCAATGACAAAAAATCATGGTTGCCACCATAATTATAATTTAACCAATCGAATATATATCAGGAACTATCCATATGAACGTTCCCTCTGGAAACTATTGGTTATAGTAGAAAACACCAGCATTTTTCTCAGCGCTCGATCTTAAGTTCGATCCCAAGAGCGATCTTAATTCCAAACTATCTAAAATTCGATCTCCAGTGCCGATCGCCGATCGACCTCTTCAAGGTAATGGATCCCGTCCATCCCCTTTAAGAAAACCATCATATCGAGCGATATCGTCCGGAATTACTCTGCGCGATAAACATTTACTCTCCGTACACACGGACGAGCTAGGGGCGAGCGGGAGGAAGCGGGTGAGGAGCGGCTGCGAGGAAATCGGTGAACCGGGGAGTTTGTGGCTTAATTCGAACATTGGGCTCACGCGGTGTAATATACGGTTAGTGTGCGTGCATGTAGGGAAAGGGTTGCTGATCCTCTGGCTGGATTGTATAGAACGTAACATCGTGGCTCATAAACGTTTTACGTCCAAACACCCCTTCAACGGGAACTACAGCCTCGTGCTTTACCGAAACATACGCCAAATGTGGTACGGCGAGAACGGGGATGCAGGTAAACCGGTTCGGAGTAACCAAGGGACGAAGCTTCCCGCTATCACGAGGAGGTACAGCAGCAGCAACAGCGCCGGCAACGATGAGATGCAGCGAAACGGAGTTTGGTGCACGGCGAGCAAATTTGTTTCGTACGATGGCGGTGCCGAGCTGCCCGGCGGTGTTCCATACTATGTATACAGTACTTATACACGGAGTGGAGAACGCCGAACGCCCGCCGGCCTCTGCGAGCCCGGCCTGGACGCCGTCACTAATTATTTTCTGTAACAAGCGCGAAATATCCCTCGGCTGAAACAGCAACCGCCGTTGGTAAATAGAACATGTGTACCGTGGTAACTCTAGCCGAGGTGCATCGTCTCGCCAAATTTTCGGGCCGTTGTGATTAGAGCATGGAGACACCATGTCAATTTGTTACTTCCTCATAGAGGAAGCTATTTTTTTTTATAGAGAGTGTGGAGCAAAATGAATCTGGGTTATTCAGGAAATTTGTCGCGGTGAGCGAACTCACTTCGGGTCGAATTTTAAGAAATTAGTTTGAACTTAAGATCGGAGCTGGGCCCGAACTTTGTTGCGTGCTTAAGATCGCCTTAAGTTCCAATTAATAAGAAGCGATAAGAAGATATCCTAAAAATCTTCTTAGGGTCTATTTTTTTATAAACAGAGAGGGGCAAAATGAATCAAGATTATTCAGGAAATTTTTGCGGTGAGTGAACTCACTTAGGATCGAGTTTTAAGAAGTTAGTTTGTGCTTAAAGTCGCTCTTGAGATCGGACTTAAGATCGTAGTTAGACCCGAACTTTGTTGCGTGCCTAAGATGTATCTTAAATTTGAAGTTCGAAGTCAAGTTCGAGTTCGATCTGAAGGTCGAAGTCAAGTTCAAACTTAAGATCAAACTTGAGCATGCAATCAAGTTCGAACTAAGATTCAACCCTTAGGCGAATAAAAAAAATTTCAACATTTGCTTGTATACAAATACAAGCGTTGCAGGTATCGATAAACCGAACCAATCGGATCGGACCATCTTGCCAGACTGGAAGGTTCCCGATCGCAATCCATACGGCAATTTTTTTTTTTGTCATACAACTTCAACGTTGCAAACGTCGATTTGTGTTGTATCGATGGCATTCACACCGTACACTCCGGCTATAGAAATGCAAAGAGTACGAAGCTCGATATTTACTGATACATTTTTTTTATATTGCGAACGCATTCATCGACTCGCCACTGGGCACATGGAAATGGAATTTTTCGTGCGACCCCTCGAATTTCATCCTGTACGGAAAGAGGTAAACAAAAATGGAAGATGGTGAGATAAAGAGAGATACGAGAGGATGAAAAAAAATAATAAAAGAAGATACTCGAAAGTCATGAATATTCAAGGAGGGTGAAGTCGTGCGACGGTAATAGCGGAGGATCGTTCCGCCCCACCCCCGGGGGAGCGACTCGTCAATAATTCCAAGTGTACCTCGCGACCGCCGCGATTCCAATCCGCTGTCCCTTTGGTTCTTGCATCAATTATTCAGCGTTCGGAATAAATTACACCAGTATATTGCCAGACGGTAAAATTTCGCGCTCTTCCGGCGATTGGAAAGACTCGCGCTGGCGAACCTTTTTTCCTCTCATTAATGCGTGCACGAAGCACCGTTACAGAGCAGCGCTGTGCATTGTCAGTTGCTTCCAGGCAAACAGTGCGCACAAATAAAAAAAAATTCCATGGAACAAACGAGCGTATTTTGATACGTCGAGAAATGGAAAAATACCTCCGGGCAACAGTGTTTTTTTAATTATAAACAAATTTTATTGCACAATAAACCCTTCGGAACGATAAACATCAAAATGCAACTTCCGCTTGAGGAGCGAAAATATAAATCCATGAATTCTCGCAATGTTTTCGTCGAACAGACTCAATATCGTCAACATTTTTCGCTCGCTGTAAAGAGCGTGCATAGCTAAAATACATAAATACATGAGCGAGCAATTTTTTTTGTTTATTCCTCCAATGCGTAATCAATTTCGGGCGGTCGCGTATTTCGTTCGAACGTCGAAAGTCGGATTTTTTCGACCGGAAGCGCGGGGCGTTCGGACATATGAGAATTTTCCATTCGCGATGATGCAATATGGGGTTTGTGGTTTTTTCCATCGCGAATCCCCGTGGTCCTCGGCTGTAATGGGGAAGGGAAGCTTTTATTTTCTCGTCAACGGTTCGCCGCGTCCACGCCGAGAAACTCAAACTTAATTACGTAACGTTAATTAATCCGTCCATCCGACGTTTCGCTTTTTCCCTTTTCAACTTCGAAAGCTCCGTTCGTTCTGTTATCCCATCGCTTTTTGTTCTTCCAGCCCTCTCGAGCCTGCGCCTCGGTGGCTTCCGCGCCGAAAGTCCCGACAGCCACCCCGTTCCCTCTCATTCACTCGCGGCTCTTTCAGTCCCGCGGTTTTGACGCGGGGTCCGATGCCCTCAATGAAACGGAAATGAGTTACCTCACTTCCGTTTGCCGAAGATATTTAACGGTGCGCCCGATACTCTGGAAAAGACGGGCTCGCCGAAACTCTCGCCTCGAACTCCGCGCCGCAGCGGATTCGATCCCTTTCCCGGATCTTCCACCTCGAAAGACCCTCGACTCCTATTTTCTTCCGATTGAACTCACGAGTACCCTCTCGTCAGCCAAATTGTTAATTCGCCCTCGTCGAACCGCGATTTTTCCAAACAGCGGCGATCGTTCTTTCCGCCGACCCTTCGATCGGCAGCCTGGGATTCTCCGAATCTGCGCGCACAAAATTTTATATTCACGCTTCAAGAAACCGACCATGGATTTTCGAACCCTCAAAATCGAGCCTGAGTTTTTCTGGATGTATAAAAAAAATTGAGCAAAAAGGAGAAAAATAAAATAAAACATTACGACATCGAAGAATTCGGCGAGTCGAGCGACGTGGCCGAGCGAAAGGGTTCGGAGGAATGATCTGTGATCTTCCGAATCTGTGGGCACAACATTTTATATTCACGCTTCGAGAAACCCACCCCGGATTGTCGAACCCTCAAAATCGACCTTGACATTTTCCGGCAGTAAGAAAAAAAATACAGTAAAAAAGAGAAAATTAAAACAAGACATTACGACATCGAAGAATTCGACGAATCAGAAGACGTGGCCGAGCGAAAGGGTTCGGGGGGGGGGGGTGATCTGTGATCTTTCCATTAAAATTTCGATCATGGAAGAGCTCCGGGATGGTAAACGCTCTGAGGGAGAGCGCGAGGAGGAGTTTCCAGACTTCGGGTAGTGCGGGTGTTTGTCTATCGATATGAAAGCTTCCGCAAGCTTACTTTGTGCAAGAAACTGCGTTATGGATTTTCGCGGTAGACGCTCGATGAATATAGACACGGGGGCGATGTAGGGCGAGACTCTGGAAAGAAGGATGTAACCTATGGCCCGCGAACAAACACAGCATTACCATGCAAAACGCCAGGAGCTTGTGCAATCGGCGCTCATCTATATCGGCATCGTGGTCCGTGTGTAATTTCCCGGTATGGAAATAACCGCAGCGTAAAATTTTCACGGACGGTACACAACGGAGTAGGTACGCTTCCGGCTCGTTTGCTCACGCTATCGCACGCTCGTGTTGACGCCCCCGCCCCCTCATTGCGATATTATGACGAGGCTGGGAATTCGGGCCGGGCTAACGTATCAAAATGTAATGTAATCAGATGTCCCGCGTGTGGTATAACTGTTCCGATATCACTGATAGCGAAGCGTGCAGTTTTGCAACCCCCCGACGCGTTCGTTGTCCTGCGCGAGAGCTATTAAACTCCCGGACGTGTGTAACGCTCTCGCAATTACGTTGGCGGAACGAAACGCGGCAACCGCCGCTGCGTCTTCATTACCGTTGAAACGGGACCGAAGTGCGGTAACAACGATATCGGTGAGAAACGTCGGCTGTGCGCATACGTTTTTTGCACGATACTCCGAAAAGGGAGGGCAATATTGAACGGGGTAATGTTTGTTCGCGGGTGTAACGAGATAACGCGTCGACGATTTACCTGCGTGTATTTTCAGAATACGGGGTAAGTCAGGGTGATATTAACAAGCGGGTGATATGGCGACCGGTAATGTCTTTTAAGGTAACAAACGAACGACGCTGCCGTTTGGACTGTTTTTAGTGTATGTGGATAAGGTACACTGTAAAAATTAATTGTAAATTTAATGTAGGGGAAAAGTGGTGAATATGACCCACCTCGATTAACACGTAAATCAATGATATATGCATCGGCCCATATTACTAATACTTTTACCCTACTGGAACTTGAAATTTGCAAACATTACTCATATTAATTACACATTAATGTACTCTGCTTGTAAAATAAAAATACCAGATATTAAAATTACAAATCTTTTGCTTGAAATTTACAAAAATGTTCATGAAAAATACAAGTTTTACTGTAAAATTGCAAGGCACATGTGTTGGAAATTTCAGAAACGGTGTATGTAAAAAAATTTCCAATATTGTTCATTAATTTTCAAACAAAATTTTTTTACAGTGTATGATTGCACCGAATTTTGTACGATTGTATGTGCAGGGATTAGTGCGATACGCCACGTGGTAATTTCTCCCGTAGTTACAGGGTGATATGGCCGGTAAAACAGTTTCCTTTTATAGTTTGGCATCGAAAACATTTGGCGGAGGTAATTGTTGTCTTTCAGGCGGATTCATGGTCTTCGAATAATGTCCGTAGACGATGTATGTAGGGTAGAGCGGGGCAAAACGGGGTTTTTGGGCAAAACGTCATTTTCCAATAATTTTTGGATGCCCGAATTCGCCCTATAGGATGCATCAGGCTTTTCTGCCCAGTTTTGCCACCTTGTCCGATCCAAAAATGATTGGAAAATTCAGTTTTGCCCAAAAACCCCATTTTGCCCCGTTGCCCCATTGTGCCCCGCTCTCCCCTACGAAATAGAGCACAGCCTCCGATACTGTACAATACACTGAGAGACGGATCTCGGAAAAACCACCAAGTAATGCGGTGAATTTCGGTCAGGCAACATACACCAGCGCCACCACTAGCCATATGGGAAATTTTCACATGGGCAATTTTTAGCCAACTGATATGGTAATTTTTTCCAGAAACCGGTTACCAAAATTTTGCGTATCTGGTTAAGAATTTTATAGATGAAACTGACAATTCCAGAAACTCAGAATAGCGCCGACAAAAACTGTAAACATAATGACATAATATGCCGGTATAATCTAAACAAACCGCGGTGATAAAATTCTTCGTCGAGCCGACATGTTGGATCCGTACGAGTGCAAAACCCTCGACAACTGGTGCGGTCCTCCAGCCGCGCCGATGTTTAAATCTCACTTGGGTTGTTATGCGTATCGCTGTTAAATAAATGTAAGCGTTTCGCCAAACCCGCGGAATACTAAAATCAGCGAACGCGCGTCCATGTCGATTGGCCATCGAACGGGGTGATGATGATGATGATTTAATGAGACACGAAGAGAGACACAATTGGCGTATAGTCACGTGGGGAATTGTATGGCTGGGAGCTCGAGGTCGAAATTCGGCGCAGGACACGTCGCCGTTCTTGCCGTTCTATGGTGTGACGTAATTTTACTGACGGTGATGAAATTTTCGTTAATGGACCGTTAACGTGTGACGCCCGGTAAATATTCGGAGAGTAAAGCGCATGAATGGTAATTGATGGGTAGAATATATTGCGAGTATTCGGCCCGTTAGCGGTCAGTCATGTGGATGTTCGTGCGAAATGGTGCGGAGTGGATTGAGTAAAAAGCAACCGAGGCACGACTCTAACAGCTCCTGTTTTTAATTCTGCGCATTTTTATTGCATTAATTTGCTTATCGTTGCGGAAAAAACGGCCTCTTTTGCAGCCCGATGATGTGACTCAGAGCTGTTGTGTCATTGCAACATTTCGATATGAAATTTTCAATATGAAATTTTCAATATGATTCGCATGCCGGGAAAAAAATGCCATGAATATTAATTGGTTTCGTTACGGATGTAAAAAAAGCGTACTGACGGAGATCCAATGACAACAATTCTGGATAAACAAATAAAAGCGAAAAACCAACAAAAGCGAACGCCGTTTCAGCTATCCGCCGAATTGGTCGATGAAAGGGCTAATATTTGGTGATAAAATTTTTGCAGGTGGCATCTGGTACGAGTAGTTCGAGTCAACGCTCGTGGCAGACGTCGAACGGCTCGGAATCTCATGATAAGCGCTCGACTGAGGATGTCCTCCTTGACGGCAAGCTAGGTTCACTCTTACCAGCTGTCGGTATTACAGCGACCTTCGGTCACCATAAAAATTCTCCCTAGCCGACGGAATGGTAATGTGTCCTCGTCCGTGTTTCCCGGAAACTCAACGAGGCAAAGACGACACTGAGAAAAAGAAATGGTAGAATTAAGGTAGTACTAGCGCAATGACTGACGCCGCCTAAGTTTGAGAGGAATGAAAGAGAATTACAAACACTTCTCGATCGGATAAAAATCTGAAAAAAATAAAGCATATGGAAGATGCTTATAAGATTGTTCGTCCATAATAATGATCCCAAAATGTTATTCGTTCCCTCTATGTTAAAATTTGTTTAGAATCGTAATTTTCAAGTATTAAATAAAATTCTGAAAAAATTCATACGTATTCAGAAAAATTAACAAATCATTTTCGTAATAAAATTTTTTTTTTGCCGGGAATTTCTCGATACGTCTGTACGCTCGTATCTTCCTGTAATTAGTCTAACAAGCGCTTTGCAGACGATAACTCCTCCTCTCCCATCGGGGAAGTCAAAGTTCGGTCGTGAATCATTAAATACTTTTAATTGGACCCTTTGATTCGAATTCGCGAAACACACTTCGCGCATACGTGTTTCTCATCGTGGACCGGATAACTCGGTACGAAAAAAATATTAATTCAATATCGCTAAATTGAATTTAGGGTGTACACGTCTCGGTCGACTGTCAAAAATTACCGTCCCTTAATTACCCGAGCTTCGGTAGGCACAGCGCGCGACTAAATCCGACCCAGAGGACAACTCATTCGTATTCTCGATATTTCTGTTACCGCCAGTTTTCGTTTCACTCTCCGGTTCATCGTACCTGCACAGTCTAATGTGTTCGAGCCGGAGACTGGACCGGAAATGAAAGCGGTTTCTATGGAATCGCAAATAAAGCACCGGAAATTAAGAGAGGATTCTCTCACCAGTGTCACTCTTACCCACGGTCAACGCTCGACTCTCGTACTTCCCACTCGTCGCCATTGAATCGCGACAACGTCCAGCGTCCATCTTTTGTTTCGAATAATCTGTGCGCATCGAAGTCTGCGGATAGCGGCGACGGTAACGGCAAATTGAGCTGGAGAAGGAGAACCTGTCGACTTCGCCGCGATCGAACGTGTGTCATTCCACGTGAAAACGTGTTTTCTCGACACATGTGCCTTGTCTTGTGGGAGCGGGGCGAAATGACCGATCGACAATCGAATCTCAGAAATCACGTTTTCAATTTTCCTTATTTAATTTTTATTCAAGAACGAGACCAATTATGTCATGCGAGTTAGCTTCCCCTCACTCTCAGCCACGTGCGAGCGGAGTAGGCACAGTCGCTCACTTCGGAACAAAAAGTTCATTATGATTCAATTCCGATCGTCTTTTTTTGTTTCGTATGAAAAACGTCAGGTGCGTGTGTACGAAGAGCACGTGGGAAACAGGTTGTGAGGAAAAGATCTCCGGGCTCTTAATTGCGTATTGATCATTGGAGTCTGGAAAGATGAGGAGTAGCTCGGTAAGCACGTTGAAGTTCAGCAACACCTGGGACAAGATTATTCACTCCACCGCCTCTGAATGACCGCAACGAATCTGTATGTCTGATATCCCGGCCGCCCCGATTTTTCATCGTTGGATCACGTCTTTCGCCTCAATTGCGTAGTGATCATTGGAGTTCGAAACATGTCGAGAAGGTCCGTGAGAACGTTAAAGTTCAGCAACACCTGAGACAAGATTATTCACTCCACCGCCTCCGAATGACCCCGACGAATCTGTATTCTGATATCCCGGAAGCGATGAGGCGCGCCGTCAACGTTGCCGATCTTTCATCGCCGGCTCATATCTTTCGTCGTCGTGACGGGGGAATATACATAGTCGAATAACAACGCCGGAGGCACTGGATGACCGGCGTTTCGTTGCAGTATCGTACTACAGTTCGCCGTAAAACGACGTGGAAATGATTATAGATTCCAGGAGCGTCACCGATCGCTCATTCCTCGCACGCGTGACATTCGCTTCGTCGGACAGTGTTGAATACGAGCGAGGCCCGTCAGTTTCCGGCTACAAGACTTTTATGGCAATATAAATAGAATCATTGACGAGCCCGATAATTGTCGATAGTTTATCGCATAACATATTTTTTTTACAATTTAATATCGTAACGTGAGTACGGAATATCCACTGTTAAAAAAATTGTGTATGAAATGTACCGGACTGAATGTTTTTTGCTTAATATACATAATTTAATATGCATAAAACTTCCAGTATCGATACATTAAATTTCATACCAATTTTTTAAATGTCGGCACAAATGATCATCACAAAAAAATCGGCAATTATCGCTCCTAGCCGGATAATTATCGATAGTTCATCGCATAACATATTTTTTTTACAATTTAATATCGTGACGTGAGTACGGAATATCCACTGTTAAAAAAATTGTGTATGAAATGTACCGGACTGAATGTTTTTGGCTTAATATGCATAAAACTTCCAGTATCGATACATTAAATTTCGTACCGATTTTTTTAGTGTCCGCACAAATGATAATCACAAAAAAATCGGTAATTATCGCTCCTAGCCCGATAATTGCCGATAATTTTTGGCGTAGCATATTTTTTTTACAATGTAATATCGTGATGTGAGTACATAATATACCTGTCAGGAAAATAACGTTTGGTCGAGAAAACATGCACGTGTACATAGGTGGTGTGAACGCCGTAAAAGTGCATAACCTTCGACAATAAATCTTCGATGGTGTACATTAATCCTACAAGACTGCTTTACAATGACATACATTGTTCATCGTCCATCCATCATTTTTAATCGGCGCAAGTCATCGGATCATACCTTTTCGATTGGCTCGATAAAAGTCTTTACATTACCATCTCTTAGGTGAACCAACAACAACAAAAAACCGGTGACTTTAGAAGCAAAGTCACCAGGGTTACCTCAATTTTTTGTCTCAACACATTTACCGGGAATCGTAACGATGAATCACTCTGAGGTATGATATTGCATTCGCGCAACGACGGTTGAGATCAGCTCGACTGATTTTCGCACCATAAATCGTCGCCCCCGGACCGCCCATTGCTCCGTACGCCTGCTTAACAGTTCAGTTGTAAAGCTAATTTGTCGACAGATCCTGGTTACTCGCGTGGAATAGTATCACCGATGACCATACGCGTATCTGCACATACCGACAGGTGTGTATATCGGATTGTAATAGGGGAGAGCGGGGCAAAATGGCACAGCGGGGCGAAACTGGAGTATGAGAAAAAACTCTATTTTCCAATAACATTTGGATGGTGACAATGTCCATGGGGCAAAACGGGGTTGAAAATCCAGATGTATTGTTGGTACAAAATGGGGCATCCATAAATTATTGGAAAATTGAATTTTGCCCTCACTGTCCCGTATTGCCCCACTATCCCCTATAGCATAACCCGAACCCGTGACAAGTCTCACCGCCAGCGCGTAAACACGTGACTCTCCGGTGTCCACCGATATCCATATATCGTTCTCGTTAACGCGGAGCTAAACAGGATATAGTTCGAGACACGGTGTACAATGGATTTCAAGTCAATCTTGGAACGTCTCAGCTGTACAACGACTACGACGGCGACGAAGATCGCCACTTCGGACGCAAATAATTGTTATCCTAAATCAATATTTACAAATGACCCTCTCTATCAGCCGCGCTCTCTCGTTGGTCATTCGGTCAATATATGTATACCGTGTCTCCCGTCGGGAACTATCGGCATTCTGTACAAAGTCCCGTAGATCCATTCGACGTACATGTACCCACGAGTCGCCCAAGTAGGGTAGAGCGGGGCAAAATAGGGCAACGGGGCAAAACGGGGTTTTTGGGCAAAACGTCATTTTCCAATAATTGTTGGATGCCGAATTCGCCCTATCGGATACATCAGGCTTTTCTGCCCTGTTTTGCCACTTCGTCCGATCCAAAAATGATTGGATAATGACGTTTTGGCCCGTTGCCCAATTTTGCCCCGCTCTACCCTATATAATAATAATAGGAAGTAATTTGCGCGTAGCTTTCTTGATGAGTTAGTTGGTTCATCGATTTTGACTTCCCCGTGGAGGAATCTATGCGCGAAATTGCAATAAATGAGGAAGTCACGTGCAAATTACTTTGCACCTTTTTTTGTAACATGAAAAAATGTCTACACCTCATAAAATTGAAACTGTCAACATTTATTGTAGGAAATAGTAAACCGGAATTTGCGAATTTCATCGTTTAGAGCCAATTTTTAATCTACTCTTCACCGTTGATTGCAAAACTATAACTTATTTTACTCTTCGATTTTTGTGAAAAGCTGAAAACTTGCTAAACTATAACTTATTTTACTCTTAGCGTGATATTAGATTTTTGTGAAAAACTGAAAAGTGCGAAACTACAACTTATTTTACTCTTGGCCTCATATTTGATTTTTGTGACATTTGTGAAAAAAAATCGCATGCCCGAAGTGAAAGATTTTACAAACTCAAATGAGTTTGTAAAATCTTTCCTATCTGTGCTGTGCATGTGTGTCGGAGGAGTCTCACACTAGCAGGAAGGAAGACGATTGACGAGATACGTGTCGCGAATTTAGCGGCAGAGCGACCGCGCAAAGGTATCTGGGAACTGCATAGTTAGCAGTTCTCCGATCGTCCTTCGGTTCCGAAGGTCTCGGCGGTATCTCGGGCCGATCGTCGAGCGCGGTGGGAGAGGAAAAGATGAATCCTCGCCGATCTCGCCGTCGCACAGCGTCGAAGAGATCACGCGATAGGAACGAAGTTGCGAACGAATCGCCCCTCTTCGTCCCGCCTCCCAGCGCGGCCGTCGGAAATGTCTGCGGCGCTCTTCCACCCCCTCTGGATTGCCCGATCCCTCCAGAATCCCCGTTGCGACTCTATTTAAAAGTAAACTTTGTCAACGATCGCCGGAGTTTCGAGTGAGCGCGATCTCGGACACCGTTTACCGAGAGCGTCGGCAGTCGAGAGTCGGACTTGGGCCTGAACGGACCTAGCTGGCGAACGAGTCGACCGAGCGCACAGCGAACCAAGGTGCAAACGTCGGTCCCCGCAGTTCTACGTGTTGTTCTCTTTATTTTATTTTTTTTACTCGTACACGGAGAAGGCAACCGCTGACTTTCACCGCGATGCTGAGAGAAACGCTTCTCGTTGTAGCGGCGGTCCTCGTTCTCGCCGAAGCCACCGACGTCAAGCAATGCAGCAACGGTGAGTTTGTCAATTATCGTAATTCTCCGGCTGGCCGAGTTTATCGCGATCGGTCGCGTATGAGCCGGTACTCGTCGACCTCTCGCCTGGGATCGCGATGTCGCTTCGCGTATGGCCTCGCGCATTCCTGTCGCACCTCACATTTTTTTTTCACCTTCCGATAACATAATTTCACTGATAAAAAATAATTGTTGGATCGACCAAGGTGATAGGCGTTTCAGGCTGTTATATGTTATATTTATTTGGGACAAATAAAGCGTTGTTTTGTTAATTATATGCTTCAATTTTTTAAAAATTTGTCGTTTGAAACAAACATATTTGTTGTACCTTTGAACGTATGTCACCGCGCGTTTGCTGAATCCAACCATTTATTTTTCTCAGTACAGTGGTTGTAGGGAAATTTCCAAAGGTTTATTCAAAGGTGTTTGGTTGGAACAAGAACGGATGCTCGAATCGAAAAATTTTGAATTGGTCGAAGCACAAATCGATGCTTCATTTGCACCGAACAAATAACAGCTTTGCCGCGTATGTCACTGCGTTCATGGTGCGTTCACCCGTGTTCAATGGCTATTTAGTCGGTACAATAAAACATTTGGTTAGAATCGAAATACTTTTGAATCGACTGAAGTGAACAATCGTTCAATAAAATAATGATTTAGTCGTACCAACCAAGTAACGGCTTCGCACATATGTGACCGCAAATTTGGTTAATCGAAAATTTTTTTTCTCGGTGTGCGACTTTTGGTTAATCCAAAAAAGAAAAAAATTCTCAGTGTTGAGTAAATAATTTCAGGGATGTATAACTAAAAAAGGATAATAATAATTCTCGTACATGTGTAGTAATCCTGGGTAGCAATCGGATAATTTGGCCACCAATAATTTGTGGTACCGTTTTCGAGCAAAGCCCCCCCCCCCCTGCCCTCTAATGAGTCGACAATACCGTTTGAAGAATGGCACGAATATAAAGCCGCGGCGAAGGTCGGCGGACACGGACGTAATATTCTAGGCATCCGACGTTTTTACGTTTTTTTTCTGCGCTCGAACGGCTTGTCTCTTTCTCGTGACCGATGCCCGTAATAATCTAATGAACCCCGGCGTTCACTTAATTGCAACACTTGCCAGACAAGTAAATCACCGGTGTGCACCGTCGTTGTGTTCCTCGCGGCGGGCAAGGTGGACATTTGTCGGGTGCCACGTGTCGCTCGATCTCCTCTACAGTGAAACCTCGATTGTTCGGTTTAACTCTGACCGGGGTTCGGATAATCGAAACACTATAAATTTTTTTGGGTTAATTTCTGATGCTTTTATAGACAACACGTATTTGGGCGCAGGTGAAATAACACGGTCGGTAATAATAACTGTAATCAACTTTTTTCATAGACGTTGATAGGGGAGAGCGGGGCAAAATGGCACAGCGGGGCAAAACGGGATTATGAGACAAAACGCAAATTTCCAATAACTTTTGGACGGTGGCGATGGTGGTATGTCAAGCAATACGGCTTTGAAAATCCGGATGTATCGTTGGGACAAAATGGGGCATCCAAAAATTATTGGAAAATTGAGTTTTGCCCTCACTGACCCGTTTTGCCCCGCTATACCATATTGCCCCGGTCTCCCCTATCTAAGGTAAAAAGAAAAGTGTCTTCGAAAACCGATCACATTACATTTTTTTTTGATTCATAAATTCATATCATCTTTTTTGTGGCTGAACTAACGATACCCGAAACCGGAGAACCCGGGGGAACAGACAGAAGCCCCGGTGAGGTCCTTGAGCGCAAAAGAGAGTAGAACAAGTTCAAGGCAATCTACTTCGAGCGACGTTGCACGGTGCAAGTCTGGAAATTCAGGATTATTTAGTCACTCGATCACAATGCGGTCTACTTCTCGCGACTCACTCATGACTGTCGTATAATCATAGGGTTCGCATTAACAGGTGTTACCCAACGACCCTTACCGAAACGCCTTAGATTTCTTACCATTATTATTTTTATTTTTTTGCCGGTGGCAGAGAATATCTTACACACAAAGGTGTCGTTTATCGTACGATGCATAGGTAGAGTAAAGATTTATGACGTAATCTGTGAGGAAAAAAAAGAACTAAAATCGATCATAGGATTTTTTGTCTAAAAATCAGAATTCTTGAGAACTTCTCGCACACTGCCTGCACTCTCGTCAGTGCGATGATTATCTTAATACCTACCTTAATCGTCGAGTCTCGATAGTCAGCCGCGCAATCTTTTCTGCGAAGTGAAGGCAATAAAAACAATTGCATAATTTTCGTTGCGATGTTAATGCGGCGCGGCAGACGTTAAATTTCTTATTGAACGTGTTTAGCATATTGTATCCATCGAGATATTGCAGTGAAAAAAAGTGGCGTCTGCGTTGTCTGTCGCACACATTCGAGAACTCTATCGAACATCCGATCGGTTCATGCAAATCAAAAGGGAAATAAATAAAAATGTTATGAGAATATAAGAAGAAAAGTATAAATTAGCAAAGTAATATGAGAAGAAAGGATAGCAAGAATAAAAAATATAATACATAACTACTAAAAATAAAACAAGTCGCAGTTAAGTGTGGAAGACAAGAATTATGTAATTAGGTATAGCAGCGAAACCACTCATGTCAACCTACACAGATTTTTTTTACGATTTGTTTCGTGCAAATGAAATTACTTGAATGAAATAAAGTTTACTTAAATGAATCATGTTTTTCTTTGTCTGCGTAGGATTTTAATGAGCGTTCATTATTTTTCCCAGCGACGATGTTTGCTCCACCGTGCAATAACGTCACGCTTGGTGGACGTTTAAATTGAAAACTCTCGCAAATTGTACGATCTTGAGACGACGGGCTAATCATTGTCTCCTATCGTTTTTCAGCTAGAAGCTTCGACGGTATAAAACAGGTCGAAATAACGAATTGCGATAAGGCACCGTGCAAGCTGAAGAGGAGAACTCGCGTTGCCATCGAGGAGAGGTTCATTCCCGATCACGATATTAAGAGCCTCACCACTTCCGTTCACGCTTCCATAGTCGGAGTTTCTCTTCCGTTCATCGGCGTCGACGGTTCGGATGCTTGCAACAATATATACTCGGTGGACAACACAAAGGTCGGATGTCCGTTGACGGCAGGCGTTGAGTACATCTACAAAAACGAATTTCCGATTCTCGATTTTTACCCAAAGGTGAGGAAGACTCTTTTCGTCAAATGATAATAATAATAATAATATTAATAATAATAGTAATAAAAGAGACTTATTGCCAAAGCTTAAGATTTATACAGTTATCTTCTTATACTAATTTTATTCCTAATGATAATTATACACATTGGCAAAGGGCCATCGACCTGAGTCCTTCAGCCATAATAATAATAATAATTATTATTATTATTATAAATTAATAAAGTTAAAAACTCGCAAATTAACCGAAATCAATTATACCAACACGTCTTCTAACGCGTCATTCGTTTATTTGTTCGCAGGTCTCGCTGGTCGTTAACTGGGCCCTCACGGAAAACAACAATATTGTAACGTGCTTCGAGATGCCCTCGAAAATAACATCGTAAATTGTATCAAACGACCTTTTGTTATTTTTTATTTGTTTTTTTTTGTTTACTATATAACGCGGTACGATCGGTGATTGTCGTTCCCCCGAACGAAATAAACAGTAACGAGCTTCTATTTTTTATACCTTCCTTGTCGAGTGCAACTCGATCACCGTGCGATCATGCGAGAGCCCTTCTGCTGAAGCAGGCCGCCGCGAAGTACTGTATATATAATCTTAATGTATTGCACTTGAGGAACAAAAAAAAATATACATTTTCATCTACACCTTCCTTCTCACGAAGTAAAAAATAAAACTCCGTCGGTAAAGTCGTGCGCGCTTCAACGCTTTGACAAGTGGCGACGCTCCGCGGCCATTGTACGAATCAGACAGTGCAACCTTGGCTGCAAGCGGTCGATAACGTCGATACCATCTTGCAGGTAAGACAGGCGAATCCGTCTTCGCGTCTGACCAAAGCCGTGACCGCTCTAGTGGGTTTCATTTCAGCGCTGAACTCGTTTCAGCGTTGAACTGCAATACTCGTTCCTGACATCGTAACAATTTTTCGTCCATCGTTCACACACCGTATTTACACAATTTAAAAAAGTCGGAACTAATTTCTACATAGAGTGTCGTTGAATACGCATAGGCACAGACTTTTATTCGTCGGAACGCAATAATCTCGTCTGCTCGCGACGTCGACCGCTCTACTCTGCAGATTTTAACGCGACATTTTTTTGCTACCTTGCACGGACTCAGCGGATACTCTGTTTTTCATACCTCAGGTTGCACATGTGTGTTTTTGTTGTCGTGCTTTATTTTTATTGGAACCGTCGACATTCGGAATCGAAAGGGGTTACCTCTCTTATCATCCGGCGTATTGCTAATAAATCCACTATTATCACTACTCAGTAAAAATAATTAAACCAATAAAAATGATCAAACTATTCAAAATGATTACATTATTAAAAATGATTAAATTATTTAAAATGATTAATTATTAAAAATTATTCAAACACAAATGACATTTAATACCAGAGAAAAGCCAAGTAATTCCTGCATCGACATCGCCGTCGGGGCCAAAAAACGGACGATCCGTTGGCGGAGATTTGGCAAAGAGTTTTCCTACTAGTGGTTCTCGGCCAGAAAGATGCAGTTTCGAAGTGGCGCCACCATCCGTTGGTTCATCGAGCGCCCCGTCAGTTTGCCATCCGCCGCCGGTCGAGAGCCACGTGCCGCCGGGCCTCCCAGAAAACTCCATCCGATTATGCGAAACGAGGCTTCGCAAAATTTTACGTTAAGTTTTTTAACGAACTTAAGTTTTTTTTACGAAACAGAAAAAAATTGTCGATGGCCGTGACGAAAATCATTCGATCCGTCAGGTGTTTTGCATCGAACGCTATAACGTGAAACAAATATATATATATATATATATACACATATATAACCAATTTGTTTTATTATCAGTGGTGCACGTGTCTAAAGTTGTTCGATTCGCGAAACAAATTTCACTATATCGGCAATGTTTGTGCAAAAATATCGCTCAATACTGTTCGCACGCGTCGTCTTTCAAAGTGATAGCTGAAATAAAAATCCCATCTCAGTTTCAATAACTCGTAAGCTTCTTTAAACACTATCCCAATTCCATCACACTCTCCGCAGTACTGTCTGAGTTCTCGCAACAGGTCCACGTTCGTCGACAGTGGGAATACGCAATCTAATAATTTACACTATATAAATGAATATGTTTGTATGGAATAAAAGACATATATATTGTAACGGTACGGGCGGTTCTCTTGCAACAATTACGGAATTAATTGTCACCTTCCCATTGCTCGTGATTTTTGTTCGTGCTCTGGGCCAGAAATAGCGAATATTATCTACGCGTGAGAGACTTGGGTCGATATAAATCGTATATTCGAGATCTTTCACTTGTTATTCTTGTGTTACATTTGTTGTGTAAATTTGTGTAGTGTGTGTTGTATTCTTCGTTTTTAATTAGTGGTATTGCAGCTTCGGCCAATCCGAGTGTCGATCTCCGATCGGTACCGTAGGTCAGTAACGTTCGGTGTTTACTTTTGGCGCCCGGTGTGTGGGACGTCTCGTACGTTGGTGTAGTTTGTTGGTGTGAGTTCACGGCCCGTCCGTGCCCCGTCGGTGACAATTATTGTTATTAAGTTGTTGAGTCGAATTGGGCTAGCAAATATATGTCGTAAAAAGAACTTGGAGAGCTTTCAAACTCAACCGACTTCGGAGTTCATCGTTGTTTACACAAAGTTGTTTGCACGACAAATTCTCCTCAAACTTGTTGAACATTTTCTAAGAAGATAAGGAAAATTGTCGAGGCAAATTAAGCTCGTAAATATATCGCCACAAAACATTACGCCCCTGTCAAGATCAACCGACTTCGTCGCTCATTGTTATTTACGTAAAGAAAATTATCCGCACGACAAGATTCTCCTAAAACTTGTAAACATTTTCGAGAAACAGTGAGGAAGCCGATCAAGAAAAATTAGTCTCGTCAATGAGGCGCAAAAAAAATTGCGGGGTTTCTAAGGTCAACTGAGTTATAAGCTCATCGTTGTTTGCGTGTAAAATGTAGGGATTGCGTGTAAAACATTTCTGGGGATTTTCTAGCAAGCTTGCTGAACATTTTAAACCTTTTCAACATTAAAGACATTTAAATAAAAATTGGAAGCAATATAGAAGTTATCTACAGCTCGTAAGATTGACAGTTTTGGTCATTGCGTTGCTGCAACGTTGCGAACGTTATTGACACAAAGGATTAATATACTGAGACGGTATAGTAGAGCCCGGGTAAATTCCCCCACGATCCCTGCGATATCGACCCGAGGTTTGGAAAAACCGACTCGGAGCACGGGCAGCGAAAGAGAAGGGGTAAGCGTGTACTGCGAGCGAGAGCAGCTACCGCGCGACAGAGACGGCACACTCGTGCGTTGTATATTCAGATGGAAGACGTTAGACATTGTCATTCGAACAAAATGCCCCAATTTCCATAATATCTAGATTTATAACGATCATTATTTGAGTGTCGATGTTATCTGGTGACCCAGAATCCTCGATCCGATCTGGGATAGGTAAACTCGACTATGTCCTTCGTACAGACATGGCTACACAAACGTCATGGAATCAAAGCTTCGTCAGAAAATACGACCTCGACGTTTTAGACTGTTTTCCGTACGCCGACACTGAAATGTCGATTTTTTTTACAACTTTCGCCATGAGGTATTAATAATAATAAAATCGTGATAAAAATAGTATATACGTGATCTTAAAAAAATTATATAATGAAAACAACAATACACCATACCTGAGGAAAAAATCACAGAATTGGATTAGCGTTTTCATCATACCACTGAGTGCTTCTCGGATGAACTTCTCCGAAAATATAATAATGCAATACTTTTTCAAGAAACTCCGTAACGTACACGTCCAACGTTGCCGATGAAATGCGTACCGACTATCGACTGAACATATCACCTCTACCCTCACTCTTTCTCCATGGTGGTGGTTCGTGACTGCTTTCCGTTCCTTTCACTCGAGTGCGGCTGCGCCACCCCCAGAAGTGAACGATTTCACATCTACGTCAAGCACCCTCTCACCCCAAGCTAGCGTTGAATATAACTTGTATTTCAATTGACTGTGGTGGAAGAGTTTTTTTCTAGATAATATTTTTATAGTTCTTCGTGCAGCTCGCACAGGACAGTTCAACACGCAGCACTATAGATAGATAGAAACGTTTATTTCGTGTATACACTCACCTATCGCTGTCACTCAACTTTGACGCGGCAATTTAAGGGCAATTGAAAGTGAAGGTCAATTTAAATGCCCGTCACAGTTTGATACATTGATGTAATTCGATGAAAATCCATCCTGAGAGAAAAACAATGCCATGCGCGGAAAAAATGCGCGTGTTATGTACCTCAAGGAAGGGTAGTAGTAGTCCTGCAGCCAAGGTCGATGGTACTTCGTTTCACGATGGACTTCTTTGAACACCGTTACTACAGATTAAGCAGAATCTTGATGATGGTCATTGGACAATGGCCGTATCAGAGTACACGTGTCAAACGCAGCATTCATGCTGTTTTACTTATTCTCATTGGCAGCGAAATCGTACCTCAGATACTAGCTGTTTTGAAGTATTGGGACAACAGAGCAAAGCTCCTGGAATGCCTTATTCTATATGTATCCGGCGCGATATCCGGTCTGAAGTTCGTCAGTTTTATCGTGCACTCGCAGAAGGTCAGTTATAATTATAATTTCGTAAATTACAATAACATCATATTTACGGCGAGAGATACTGATGAGGATCCGTACAGAGTTTGAGATTGCTAAATCTTATTCGTACGGATTGGCAAGTTTGGGCACGAGAACGAGAAGTTGACATTCTTCACGAATACACCGCACAAGGACGAAAGCTCACTATTCTGTATACAGGTTAATGAAATATGGTAAGGGATAGGGTAAAAGTGGTGAATATGGCCCACCTCGATTAACACGTAAATCAATGATATATGGACCGGGCCATATTCTCCACTTTACCCTAGTGCGCATTTATCGGATGCTTTATATATTTATGGATGTAACGTATAGCAGGGGGATATTTATCATTGTTCGTGGTTATGATCGAACCGCTCATGCCAACGATCATTGATATTTTAATGGGGAACGGCACCGCATTCAGAGAATTTCCATATCCTGTCGTCTATTATAATATCGACATGCAGAAATATTTTTTTTACTTGATTATGTACACAAATGTATGCGCATGGTTGGTAATGACGGCCGTGATAAGCAATGACGTCATACTGATTACTTATGTGCAACACGTCTGTGGTATTTTTGCGGCGCTGGGGTAAGTCAGTGACCGATCGATTGCTACATTAGTCATTCCAAAATTTCAACTGAAACCTTCAGGCACAGATTAGAACGTATTGGAAATAATGACGCATCAGTAGAGACAGGAGAAAACCTATATGAGCACAGAAAAAAAGACATGGTTCACTTAGCTTCTTGCATCGACAGACACAATGGTGCTATCGAGTGAGATTTTTTTTATCGAAAGAGATAATTGATCTAGTAAGGTAACGAATATAATTTATAAAATTACTTTTGGTAGGTACGCTAATCTCATCGAGGCAAGTTACACACGGATTTTGTTTCTGTCCACTGGACTTGGTGTTATTCTGATAAATGTAGTAGGACTTCAGGTAAAAAGTTACGATCACACAGGAAAAAATGTTTACACTTACTATCATTTCTTTTTCTGGCGATGACGAATACCCTTCCGCATTGACGAATAACGTCTAAATTCAGGTTTTATTAGGAACAAGCGATCCCACCACATTCACAAGATTCATATGTTTCGTATTGGGTATACTGCTATACTACTACGTAGAATGTTACATTTCCCAAATACTGATGGATCACAGCATCAGTATACGCTTTAATATGTAAGTTGCTATCCTCCTCTATGATTACAAAAATAAGGTTCAAATGTTTGTCATACTCGCAAAGCCACTTTATTCGTGCTCTGACCGGTCAGTGACAGTTCAGTTATAGAGACAACTTCGTACCTATACGTGCTTCTCATTAATGGTATCAATCCCCTCTTACAATGGACATGACACAAGACACTGGAATGTTCAAGATCAATATACCATAATATTGGAAATCGTGAAGTCAGTTCTCGTAGTCAATTGGGTTCGTCCGTTTCTTTAGTGAAACCGGCGCACCTTCCTCAAAAGCGAACACGAATCGAGCGTGTTATCGGTAGTTTTCCGCAAAATGATAATAGTTAATATTTTTACTGGTAAAGTTACCAGTAACTTAAGATAAACCCTTTCTAACAAAAACCTTTTCTATTACGTGAAATCCACCAGAGCGATTAAAATTTCATAAAAAATATATATATCGGGTCATTATCAGTTATTTATGGTGCTATTTGACCAGTTGTTTATGAACTCACACCACTACTTTTGTTTAGTAAATTGTGCCAACACAACCTGTGCTAACACAACCAACACAACCTAACTTCTTTCTACTGAATAGTTAAGGGCTTTTAAAAATGTCTTTTTCCACGCAGATACAACAGCAAATGGTACAAACTATCGCCTACGGCTCAGAAAACCTTACAATTCATGACTCTGCGTTCTAGCATTCCTTGTCAATTGACTGCTGGGAAAATACATATCCTCTCCGTAAGAACTTTCTGGCTGGTTAGAAGGATCATTGTTTTATAAACTTTATACAAACCACGATTTTTATTAGGTCGCTTCCAATGAATTTTACAATCGAAAATTAATAGGTCATATTTGCGATATTACAGACACTGAAGACATCCATCTCCTTCTTTGGGTTTTTGCGTTCGACACAGGAATTATAAACGTAGTTTATAATTTCTGTACATGGAATAAAAAAGTACATGGATATAAAAGACATCAGGCGTTGTCATTGGTCCAAAATGACACAATTTCAATGATTAATGGAATTGTAACAATAATTATTAGAATTATTAGAATTATTGAAGTCGAAATCCTCGACTCAAAATAAAATATTTATACGGACTTCTGCGATGCTTATGAAAAAAGCATGAACGAATTCCTTTTCTTTGGAAAATGTCGTTTATAGGAGACCGTATGCCTCATTACCTCGAAAAAATAAAAATAAAAGCGATCGCCAATGTTACGTTGTTTTCAGCGAGTGAACGGAAATCAATCAATTTGAATCTGCTTGGCCGTTCACCCTGGCGTTTACAAACGCGCCTTAGCTGGCGTGTCCCAGTGCTATGGGCTTCTGCGTAGCCCGGTGACAAAATCGTCGAACGGAAATTGAGTCAACGAAGTCGCGAGCATCGCGCCTGGACCTGAAACATGCCTTCCTAGCGAGCATAAATTGTAAGCAAAATTTTAGTGGGAATATCCGACGAGGATTCTCTGGGAAACCCCGAATCAGGCGTGTAACGAACGAACCGGTCTCTCGAATGGAGTTGGAAAACTTTGGAGGGGTTGGTAGCGAAGCTGGAGGCGTGCCGATTCGCGTCCCCGTTCGGCACGGGCCAACAAAACAAGAGGAATACGATCTCCATATCTTCAGACGAGAGATTAACTGATTGGTATGCACACCTGATTAAGCACTTGAAATATGATAAGGAAATTAATTGGTTTTAATTTGTTTATCCTTTGACGAAAAATAACAATGAGAGATAACAATGACGACTGAACAAAAACCTAAGTGCGTCACGGGTCACAAGTGCGACAAAAAATAATCGTGGAGTTCGTTGTGGATGGATGAGGATGCTGGAAGGTGGGGGATGAATTATAAAGCGCCTGAGCGCGATGAGAGGTACCGCAGTATATTCCAGGGTGCCTCTCGTAGTTTTCACCTAAGATAGAAGCTAAAGTGAGTCCAGCGACAGTGCGATTTATCTTAAACTGATTCGTAATTAAATATTTTGGATGGATGCGTAATTAAATAAATTTCCCGTCTGTAAACGACACAGTGTGCATTTTTCTTCCGTCACCGATTGAGATAACGTTGGAAAGGATGCTATAAGTTTGTTTATGTTTCCAATTACGAACCTGCCGCCGAGTGATAGATTTTTTTGTAGCCGGTCTGATACTGCTTTTTTCATTAATGTTGTTTAATTTAACGATCCAGAAGTTCCAGCTACAGTGCGCTTACACGACTGTTTCAGCATGTCGTACAACGTATCCGTGACGCCGGATTGTTCGCAGCCGTTTTTGGGACCGAGCCTTACTGCAGCGTGCCCGGGAACGCAGTTTCTTATGTTCATGACCCTACTGGATACTTTCATTCGAACGAAAAGGGAAATCGGACAGCTCTGCGAACGTGTACGACCGGTTAATGTACCCGACTATTACTACGATTTCATCGTGGTTGGAGGTCAGTATAGATTACCACCGACCTACCAATTAAGCGACTTTGTACCTTCCATTTTTTGCTTATCCCCTCCGCAAAATACGACCTGAGTATAGATATAAAGAAAAACGCGTTCACTAGCCTGGAAATAACAGAATCTGGGCTGCTTACTTTACCGATCGTAAATCACCGCGAAGAGATACACTTCTGAACACTCGCTTGTGTGTGTTTTATGTTGTTATTTTTTAATCGAGGTTGCACTATTTTACACTATTTTGCACAAAAAATGAACTAGAAGTTTTTATGCAACAACTGGTACAATAAATTTTACATACAATTGTGATGAAAAGTTCGTGAACTTTTACAGTGACATTACAATAAATCTTTGAATTTGAAGTGCTTTTATAGTAAAATTCATGTAAATGTAAATGTGTCTCTGTGTGCGAATTACGAAAAACGAATTCGAAGCCGGCACGTTCCTCACGTGTTATACTCGTCGGCACTTCTTTGCGTTAAGCAAAGTTATTCCATTTACCACAGACATTCCCACGTGACATTTATCCATTGACGCGGCTACCGAATCTCACGAATAACGGACAGTATTGTATTCGCCCAGTACTCAAGCCGGTATCGGTCCAACTCCGGTACCATCGTATTTCCGGTATGACGGCACTTCCGGTAAAAACATGAGATTTTCTGAGCGAAAGTGACATTTTCTAGTCGGAAATGATGTCAGAGAATTTTTATATATTCATGTTAATACCTCACTCTTTCCTCACGCGAAATCGTTAATTCGTGTGCATTGTCGGGATTAACGATTAATATTTGCTTTGCCTACAGGTGGAACTGCGGGAGCCGTGGTAGCGAACAGGCTGAGCGAGGTTCCGCAATGGAAGGTTCTTCTTCTTGAGGCTGGACCGGACGAGCCGCCTGGAGCCGATGTTCCAAGCATGTTCACCAAGTTTCTAGGCGAGTTGCCAAATTTAATATCCGGCATGTGTGCGTATTTGATTTTAGATGCATCGGCGACTAATTTACCGTCTGTTAATTGAACGACCAGATTCGGAAATTGATTGGCAGTACAGAACGAGTAGGGAGAGGAACGCGTGTCTCACCAACCGTGGGTCGTGCAAATGGCCCCGAGGCAAGAATCTCGGTGGCACGTCCGTTCACAATGGAATGATGTATATTCGGGGCCACGCGAAAGATTACGACGACTGGGAAGCTCTCGGCAACACGGGATGGGCCTGGTCGGAAGTGTTGCCGTACTTCACTCGCTCCGAGAACAACACCGAGTTCAGCAGGCTCAGCCGAGATTATCACAGCACGGGAGGGCCTCTCAATGTCGAGAAATTCCCATGGCTACCGGCGATAGCCGAGAATATTCTCAACGCAGCGGTAGAAAAGGGCTACGGCCTCAGCGACGATTTGAACGGTGCCAAAATAACCGGTTTCACCGTCAGTCAGGCGACCAGCAAAGACGGCGTCAGAATGAGCAGCGCCAGTGCCTTTCTGAGACCCATCAGAAACCGCAACAATCTTCACATAGCCTTGAACGCCACCGCTACAAAGATTCTCGTTAAAAACTCAAAGGCCATTGGTGTGCAATACGTGCAGAACGGCCAGCGGAGAACAGCTCGTTCATCACGCGAAGTTATTCTATCAGCAGGTGCGGTTAATTCTCCTCAGCTTCTCTTGCTCTCGGGTATCGGTCCCAGGGGATATCTCAGGGCTCTCAAGATTCCCATGGTGAAGGATCTTCCCGGAGTCGGTGAAAATCTTCACGATCACGTTATGTACTACCTCCCGTACACGATCGACGAGCCGAACGTGTACGATCTCAATTGGGCGGCGGCCCTCGAGTACGTGACCTACCAGAAAGGTCCGATGGCCTCGACCGGAATCACGTCGCTCACCGGGATCGTCGCCTCCAAATACACAACTCCGGATCATCCCGACTTGCAATTTTATTTCTCTGGCTATCAGGCGGATTGCGCGACCACCGGCAATGTCGGGGCACTTCGGAACAATGGTCGTCGCACCATCACAATTGTTCCGGCTAATCTGCATCCTCTCAGCAGAGGTACGTTTTCATCGACGGGTCGCAATACGAGAAAATATCATTGAATCAAGTAAAATTTGCTTGCGGGCTGCCAATGAAGTAAAAACGTTGTTTCAATTCTACTGTGAATTCGTACAATTTCATACCGGATGGAAACGATAGCATGTTACCTTGACACTCTTGCTGTCGTTGTTTCAATATCATATGGAATTGTAAGAATTTAAAGTAGAATTGAAACAAACATTTTTTTCTTCGGCAGCCCGCAAGCAATTTTTTTTTTCAGTGTAATAGCAGATTCGGGATTCGAATTTTTCAGGGAATCTTCGTTTGGCGAGCAGCGATCCGATGGCCAAGCCAATTATCTGGGGCAATTATCTTGAGGATCCGCGGGACACGGACGTTCTTGTCGAGGGCATACAGATTGCTATTTCTCTGATGAACTCCTCTTCGATGGCGAAGCTCAAGCCAAGTCTCGCGTTAGAACCGATAAAGGGCTGCTCGAAATTTCCATTCTTATCGACTGAGTACTGGAAATGCGCGATTCGTTGGGACACCGGTGTGGTGCATCATCTGGCTGGTTCCTGCAAAATGGGTTCTCCTAACGATCCTCTGGCAGTCGTTGACCCCGAGCTGAAAGTTCACGGAATTCAAGGGCTTCGCGTTGCCGATACATCGATCATGCCGCAGGTAAGTTCGGATCCGAATTGCTCGACAGTAATGAAGTCCAAAAATTGTATTGACGATCTGCCCGTTCACAGGTGACGTCTGGCAATACCGCTGCACCTGCCATGATGATCGGCGAACGATTGGCCGCATTCGTCAAACAAGATTGGTGAACCGGCTCGGCTCATTGGTAAGCAAAGCCATCGTACCAATGGATGCATTCGAAACGCGGTTGGTGATGGCCAGGCGGTCCTATCGATCTGTCGATTGCATCGATCAAACGTACGACTCTCCCAGTCAGTCAAATTATGTCAAATATTTATTAGTTATCGTTCAGCGATCGAGAGCAATGACCTAGAGACAATACTCCGAAGAATCAAGTATCACGATTGATACCATGACGACTGTGAACCACGTTGGTGAATCAAGTGACAACTTCGAGAGACTGTACCAATCACGATGATTACGAATAAATAACTACACCATTTAAAGGGAAGCAAAAAATCACAAAAGAATGCATCTTTTCCTTGGCAATGTTAACACAGCGCGGAGCTCCGGGACCGCGCCTCATCAATCTCGATCATGCCGCTCCGAGATGATACGTTGTCAGTGCGATTACTCCAGCACACCATGTGTGGACAGAGTCGTCAGCGTCATGATACTTGTTAATAAAAAAATATTAGAAGTAAAGTCCCATTTGTCGATATTTCTCATCCTCCTCTTCTTTTCATCATTACTTTACATTTTTTATGTTCAAATGTGACTAAACAACAGTGTATTATACGGTGTTCATATAACAATGAGTTGCAGCACTTATCGCACGTTAGTTATATCAGCATGCCAAAAAATGTTGATACATCGCTGAATGGCCTACAGTCACCTTCATATCGGCCGGTAAGAATCCAACGGGCGTAACTACAGTACACGACCGCGTATTTCCGAAAATGACGACCGCGTGAGTCCAATTCGGCCCCTTCTCAAGGTCCGTTACCTGCTTGGTGGGGAAACAAACGACTCCTTCCCTTTTGCTACCTGCGAATGAAATCGTCGCTGCTGACATTCCGACAATTTTTGCGTATGAAAAGGGACGGTGGGCAGGTACACTGAGAAAAACTTATATAGTAAATGGTTCCCAGAGGGGACGTCTACATTTTATAGTTACGATAATGACCAAAAATTATAGTTGTAACTATAATTATAATTTAATCAATTGAATATATACTATCACAAACCTGAGAAAAGTTCACCTGGGAACTTTTCGTCATAGTAGGAAATACCATCCTTTTTCTCAGTGTACTTGGGCAGGTAGTGGGGTATCGGAAATACGCGGTCGTGCTTAATTGGATTGGCTCCCGAGGAACGGAGAAACGCGGTCGTGTACTGTACTATACTAAAGTACACGGGTCACATGCCTGCGATTTGCACCAGACGACATTATAATTATTCTTTATATGCTACACTATTTTTAATAGTAATAATAGTAAATTGGTCATCATTAGAAGGGTGACTATCACCCGTTCTTCCATCCATCTTTTTTCATGTGTATACATCGAATAAAATAGAGGAATCTCAAAAAGTTATTATTTTCCCTTCAGCATATTATTTTGCGGTTTACCACGTGACAACATCTTAGCCGACTGACGGGTCATCTACCTTCCTTACAAGAAACACCGTCGTATAACGGTTCCGCATAACTGTGTCGAATAAAACGCTCCGGGAGAGTGAATGCTAAATTTATTATCGAAACAGAGATAAATATGACGATGGCGCGTGCCGCCTTACCGACTGTGAGTACAGCTCAACACAAAGGTGCGCATCGTTTCTCCCAGATTGAAAAAAAATATTTTTATATTTCTCTGCCTCAATATCCGGTAATTCCACGGATTGCGTCAAATTTCCGATTCATCTAATATTTCATACAAACGCGAGCGACACGACATTTCATTACACACCGCTCTTCGAAAGAAAACCTCGATCTTACCCACTTATCCCCTTTTGCTACCGAATCTAATAAACTTCTTTACTTATTTTTTAACGAAATCTACAACTCAGTCAATAGTGATCGGACATCAATGAGTTTGTATTCGGTTGGCTATTCAACCTCCCGTTTATAAACGCGCCGTAAGGTAAACGTCCCAGTGACCGAACACGTCCCAGTGGCCGCGCAAAGCATATGTGCAAGAGAGACGCAAATACGATTTTTCACGCATGTACGGGAACTGAGACTTCGCCCTTAGGTGAGCGGCCACTGGTACTTTCACCTTAGTGTGCGGCTTCTGCGTGTCCCGGTGACAAACTCGTTGAATGGAACCTAAGCCGACGAGTGCATCGTACCTGGCGCTAGTACTCGCTTACCTGACGAGCATAAATCGTATGCAAAATTGGAGCGCGAGTAGTTGGCGAAGATTCACCGGGAATCCCCGAATCAGGCCTGTAAGGAACGAAGCGGTCTTTGGAACCGACTTAGCAAACTTTGAAGGGATTGGTATCGAGGCTGAAGGAGCGCCGTTTTGCGACGCCGTTCGCTGCGGGCCAAGGAAAGAGGAGGAATACGATCTTCATATCTCCATATCTCCAGACGAGAGCTTAACCGATCAGTATGCACAGCTGATAAGGCACTTGAAATACGATAAGAAAACTAATTGTTTTTAAATTTTTTTATACTTTCACGGCCAAGAAATAACAATGACGACTGCAAAAAAAATCCAGAAGCGACACGGGTCATAACTGCTACAGAAAATAATCGTTTGTTTTGTTGTGGATTGATGAGGTTACTGGGAGGTGGGAGATTAATTATAAAGCGCTTGGGCGTAGTGACAAGTAGCGCAGTTTATCCCAGGATTCCTCTCGTAATTTCCACTTAAAATATAAGCAAAAGTGAGTCCATCGACAGTGCAGTTTACCTTATGATGCATTTATTGGTTTGCGTTTATCGATCTTGATCTAGAGCGGATCAATGATAACTTCCACTCGGGTAAACGGGCCGCGAATTAAACAAATATAAAACCAGAATGTCGCCGAACTTAAAATCTATTAACTGTTTTTTGTATTCTCAAGAAGGACCAAATATAATTCAATACCTTCAATTGTGCATATATTGACTGCCAATAGAGCACAAATCAAATCTGACCAGCGCTTTTTAACCGGAAAAAGCGCGCTTGTCAATGAACCGCGTATAAGTGTAATCAGATTTGTAAAAAAATATCTACAGCCCAAAAGCTGCGAAAACTCCTTTTATTCTTTTTCTGACCTACACAGCTCGTACCACAAGGAACACTCGCCTTCGACTCGTGCTCCTGCGGTACTCGTGCGGCTCGTGAGACTCATTTCACAGCGTGAGTATAAAGTTCGCTTTACTGCACTCGTATCTGCTTTTTTTAAAAATGTTCTTTAATTTAACGATCCAGAAATTCCAGCTATAGCGCGCAGCGCGCTGTGCGCTTGTTCGACTTTTTCAGCATGTCGTACATCGTAGACGGGAATCAGGATTGTCAGCATTCGTTTTTGGGACCGAGCCTCGCCGGATCGTGCCCGGGAACGCAGTTTGTCATGTTCATGACTATACTGGACACTTTCATAAGATCGAAAAGGGAGATCGCACAGCTCTGCGAACGTGTGCGACCGGTTGATCCAGCTGACTATTATTACGATTTCATCGTGGTGGGAGGTCAGTATAAATTACCACCGATGCACCAATTAAGCGACTTTGTTCCCGTCATTTTTTGCTGATCTATGCCAACAGCTAGCGATTGGAAAAACCAGATTTTTAAATCGGACGTGACGTCACAGAGCATAAAAAAATGAATCCATCACTGTTTCCTTACGAGGAATTGTTTTTTGTCACTCGTACATGAATCGCGGCACTTTACATAGCAGTCTTGCGAGTCGAAAGTGGCCTATTGCATGCCAGTCGTGAACCTGTGATGAAATGACAGAGTCGCACATGCGCAGTTCGCATTCCGTTAACTTTCGACCCTTGGGATTTTGAGTCGCGCATGCGCAGTTCGCATTTCATTCACTTTCGTCCCTTGGGAGTTTTCTTTTGACGTTTTCCACTCTGGAGATATAAGCTCACTTTTCAGTATTCGTCTCGCGCGACTGCCATTCCAAGTGCCACAGATTCATGCACTTGTGACAAAAAGTATGATGTGGAACGAGGGTCGA
>JAPYZC010000683.1:0-31498 GCA_030522665.1 Ichneumoninae sp. A BG-2022a | reverse complement strand
TCCTCACTATATATATATATATATATATATATATGTATATATATATGTGTATATATCCACTTCTGCACTCTATGCCAACGCCTTTTTCCGCCTCCCCGCTAACGTCCCCCCGAGTTTGTTTGAGTTTAATTGAGCTTGAAAGTTTCCGACTTGTTGTCCGGTACCGGGCTCACTTCTCTGCTCTCCCCTTTAATCCTCACTGCTGTCTCCTTTCTCACGATCTCCGAGCCTCCTTTTCCCTGTCTTTCTACTTTCTCGTGTGGAATTTCTTCTTTTTTTTTTCTTCACCGCTAAGCCATTTCCGCCGGGCTTCGCGAGTTCCACTGAACTGGGCGCTGATAAGAAAGGAAATAATGATAATAATAATAATAATTATTATATCGAGAATGTGAAGAGAATGTGAAACGGATAATGAGGAATTCGCTGATAATTGTGAAATTTTCAATCAGCCGCATTCCCGCCGTCCGGGCTAATGAGAGCGAGAGGGTGTAAGGGTGGAATAATAAAATTCGAACGTACAGGTATACAAGATTGGTGATGAATGCCGGGGGATCATAAGGGGAAAGAGTGAGAAATAAATCGGATCGAATGTCACGAACGAATGCTCTTCGGTGCTTCGGATTGAATAATTAATTGGCGAATCGCATTAAATCAATGTGCGCCAGTGGTCCAGTCAGGTCCGAATCGTAAATTTCCCGGGTTCGCGAGGCACCCACAAGCTGATTTAAAAAAAAAATCATACGTCTGTTTCGACGAATCGAATCGAAAATAAAATAAAAAATAAATTGAACGCCGATTCCGACGAGTCATGCACGCAATACAAGTGGCGCTGATTTCAATGTAAAATTCAATCAGCAATCATCCATGCATTCTCATCGGCCTAATGCGATTTTGCTATAGTGGTAAAACGCCATGATTGTTCGTAAAATTTAATTTCGCCGAATCGCCGGTTCCCAAGCCGACCAGAAAGACCGCGTTAAAGCGAGCGCGCTCGAACGTCGTCGGGGAAAACCCAAATATAACCGAATTATATCGAGCGAACGATTCTCCCGTAGTCGCTTTTAATTAATGCAATTTGCAACGCCCGCTAACTGCTCTACGTGCGCGGATTATCTAAAAATCTTTACGCGGCAGCATAGAGGAGCCGGATTTCATCCGCTTTCGTGCGCTATTCCGCCTGGGTAGCGGAAAATAACGTACGCTGAGTCTATCCTTCTCGTCTTTCGTACACCGATGCTCAACCGAAAAGTTACGAATTTCGCGCTTTTATCGCGAGCTTTCGAGAGACCATTAACGAATTTCAATATTCCTTCGCTCGACCAACATACCGTTGCGGTATTAATATTTTCCTATAAAATAATAACGTTGTGCGATGCACGAACTCGCGGACAGGCTCCACGTTTTATGCGTTCCTGCATATTTCACGTGACCATTAATGTATGCGATAATCATCTCCGGTCTGTCAGTAGAAACGGGATCAGTGAATGTCGATTATTGCTTATTAATGAATCTTAATCGATGCCCCAATTTATCAGTACCAATTTGTGAAAAATATTTTTAATTTTTCTTGCAAACTTCTTTCGAGCCGATTCAATCAATCTCCGATTAATCGGCCAAACCAAATCTCAAATACTCGAGAACTTGTAAGAATCAAAATATTCGAAACAAATTTTACTTTTGACATTTTTAGACCCACATAAAAAATGTTATAAGATATATGCAAAAATTACGGATTTGACAGCAAAAAGGATTGACCCACAGTTTTCATTTGTTTTCATCAATACGTGATATTTCGAATCATTGAAAAACATTTGACACCTTTAAATAAAAAAATAAAACATTAGTTTAAAAATCACAAAAATAAATCGAGCAATTTTCCACAATTTATTTTCAGCACACAGTTAAACAAACCCGTTTACGAACACATCTATCGAGTATGAAAAAACTTTGGTCTTTTCATACTCAATAAATACATGTTAATCTGATAATCTTGAATTTCATGATCCGAAAGAATCTGAGATACATGCAAAAATTACTGTTTTGACAGCATAAAGGATTGGCCCACAGTTTTCATTTTTCTTTCATCAACACGTGATATTTCGGATCTTTGAAAAACATTTGACACCTTTAAATAAAAAATAAAAATAAAACATTAGTTTATAAATCACGAAAATAAATCGAGCAATTTTCCACAATTTATTTTCCTCACACAGTTAAACAGACCCGTTTACGACATTTATCGAGTATGAAAAAACTTTGGTCTTTTCGTACTCAACAAATACATGTTAATCTGATAATATTGACTTTCATGATCCGAGCATCAACCGCGTATTTGACTCAAATACCTACTACGGGTATCAATCCTGTTGGGGGAGGGGAGGAGGGGGGGGGGGGTCTGTAAGCGTTGCACTATGAGAATTTCAGTGCATCATAACAATATAAAGGAGGTAAACACGTCTAGACGCATGCGGAAGGTTCTCGTATTGATTAGTCTCGGCCCCGATGTCCTAAGAGTGCGCCCGCGGTAGATACGGGGGAACATGAGCAGCGCAATAATCTTTATGCGGGCAATAAAATGCGTTCTTGTGTGACCAGAGACCGCGGTTACTCGCGAGTTTGTAGTCGTCCTCGTGTATCGAGATCAACGACCCTTCCCGCCACAAAAATTCCCTCATTATTCTACTGTATAACCCGGCTACGTGCGGGAAAAACGCGGTGTATTCTCGTGCATGGATAGGCAGGGGAGAGCGGGGCGAAACGGACCATCGTTAACAATTTTTCCGCGAGACGCAGAAAAAGTTTCATCCACAAAGGCGAACGCTGGGCCGATTTGCCCCGCTCTCTCTGCTTTGCTGAATAGGTTACGTACCATTAGTTATGGTATTATAGCCCTAAAGTTGTTTTTTCCACTCCTCCGTCCACCTGTCGTTTTCTCTTTTTTCGATAAAAAAGTCGGTACACGTATTGCACATTTTTTTTTTGCTGTTAAAAATAAAGACTCGCGGGCTTGGTCAACAGAGTCGATAACCCCTCTGTGCATACGAGATACATGCACACGATGCACATCATACGGTTTTTATGGACGCCAGATAATGAACACCCTCGGAGCAAAATGTAACTTATAACTTTATAATCCGTTACGGGATGTTGTATAAAATGTTGAACGAAAAATTTGCATATTTCGCAAAGTTGGATGTCAAAAGGTAATTCTGTAGTGAGCGATAATTCCATTAGGTACGAAACTCTGTTGAGCTCTTTTTTTTCATCCGACAGTGACGGCGGAAAATTGATGCATTATAAGTTTGTTACAATGAAGAGCGGCACACAGTGCATCGCGATAAGGACCTGCTTTGCAAGCACCGAGAACGTTTTGGCGGAACGGGGAGATTAATTTGCCAAACCACTGTCGTGTCCTCGTTGTTCTGCTACTGCCACTTCGTATTGTTTATCGGGTAACCGCTTAATGAATAGGTCCGACAATGACCGTATGAAAATGTCTCAAATTTTGCCTCTTTTCATCCTAGTTTAACGTTCACAAATGAATGAGAATACTTGTAATCGAATCATTTTATTAAATCATTTAATTATTATTATTACTTGCTTTTATTTAATTTTTTTTCACGCCATTAAAATATTTGTATACAGAACGTCATGTATTTAAAATGTCAGAGTAACGACGGATACACAATAAATTAGTGTTTTTTTTTAACGAAATTTCTAAACCGATAATTGAATAATTTTATTGAACGATTAAATTATTATTATTTGCTTTTATTTAATGTTTTTTCTTGTTATTGAAAAAGATGTTGAAAAAGACGTACAGAATTTCATGAGAAAATGTATTTGAAATGTCGATAAACGATAAACGTTAAATATCTGTTTGTATTTTAAACAAACTTTCGCACGCCTCAATTACATTTCTATTTTCGACTAAGAGGAAGCACAAAGGGGATAACACCGGCTGTGCCTGAGACACCGACATTCATTATGCAATTATAATGTTTGGTTCCGATGTTGCACCAAGCCGGATTGAGAGAGGGTAGATATTCCCCCTCGAGGTACCATCGAGACAGCAGAATTAGGCGGAGTGCTTTAGGTTTCGCCGAACGCCCATTTCCGTGCAGCGTAATTGCTAATATAACGTCTGTCGCGCTTTGCCATCTCCATCGAATGAGAACATTTTACCGATGGTTAATTGCTTAACAGACCGAAAATTCTGCATGCAATTATCCACGGTTTCCATGGAGAATTAACCGTTTATCGGTGAAGTTCTGAACTCACCCCGAAATTTCCGTAAACCGTTCCACTGGAGCCCATAACTGCTTCGCAAAATAATATCCAGAATTTTGTCGATTTTTGTGAAAATGGTCGATGTTACGAATTTATTATTTAATTAATTAGCTAATAAACGAATCGTGAAGTTAATCTAATAAAGACAACAAAAATTTGAATGGAAATTGAAAATTGTTTGAACTTGAATTTTACAGGAAGCATAGTATTTGTAATTCGATGAGCATAGCTCATCAAGGTCTTCACTTCAAAGAAATTATTTATTTAATTTTTTTCAGAACAATGAACTTTTTTTTTAAAGATGAGTCTAGTCTCGAAAGTCGGCGCGTGTAATTTATGTAGCGTTCGGATCATGATTGTTAACAGCTCATAATAATGGGTCCGTATGTTCGAAATTGAAAATCGATTGCAATTGCAATCGATTTTCGAAGTCTGTTTAAATTGAACAGGAAACATTGTTCATCAAGTTCTTCTTCACTTCAAAGAAAGTAACAATTAATTTTTTAGGACATCGAACTTTTTTTTTTATGATTCTAGTCTCGACAGTCGACGCGTGTAATTTATGCAGCGTTCGGATCAAGATTGATAACAGCTCATAATAATGGGTTCGCATGCTCCGGCTCGTCTCTGTCACAGTATCACTCATCCCTGACGGCCTCGAAAAATCAACATTTACCTCCGTATCCTACCTTTATACCCCGCATTCTTGCACGTTCGAGGGGCAGCGGCGGAGGGGCAGAGGGTGGGGGGGAGGGTTCGATGTCGACAATAAAGGTTATAGTCCGCAGGACTCTTGTCTTGTGTGTGCCATCGCTGAACTACTGATTCATTCATGAGACACGCGACAACGGCTATCGCTACTGTGCTCGTGCCAGCATAATCCTTCTACAACGCGATGCATAACGAAACCTAACTGTTCCAGCGTATTTATCGCTCGTCGAGGAGACGAGCCGACGAAAGGCCAACAAACGAACAAAAATTGCCTCAAAAGAAAAAAAAAAAAAAAAAGCCTATAAAAATATATGAAATACCACGGTCGGTAATAAAAACTGCAATCAATTTTTTTTCGTGGCTTGCGGAACGTACGATCAAACGAAAAGTCTCATCAAAAGGGGACATCGTATCGGCATTCGATGAGACTTTTCTGTTGACCGTGTACACTCGTATCCGTGAAAAAAGTTGATTACAGTTTTTTATACCGACTTTCTATTTGTCGCAAGAATCAATATAAAGAAAAAAGAAATGCAAAATAAAATAAATAAAATTCGAGTAACGAAAGTATATTTGCTAATGGATTTTTTCCACTTTGTTATCGTTGCAGTGGCTTGGCCTGGGTATCATGGCCGTGGGTGTGTGGGCCTGGAAAGAAAAGGACACGTTCAACAATCTCTCACGCCTCACGAACGTTGCCCTCGATCCGGCGTTCATCCTCATTCTAGTCGGTAAGTGCCATGCCTCCTCGTACACACGCGCTGATCCACTGGCGAAATGTCCGAATCTCGCCCATCGATAATAAATTTTTATCGAGTCTCGTTACGGAAGAGCGGACGACTGTTTCGCGAAACTTTTTATAGGCAGAATTCGTGAGGGAAACTTCGAGTCGGGCTCGGATTTGAGAGAATTAACGAGATGAAAGTATCCTACAGGGACCTTAGGACGAAACTTGCCAGGGGATAAACGTGTCATCGTGTAGGTGCGAAATTCGAAGAATCGCTTATTCTCCCTCCCAATGCAAGGGACTTTTAATCGATGGAAACCAAGTGGTGAAAATGGAAAGATTTCGAAAACAAAAATTAAATGATTTTTCGTTGCAATTAAATTGATTGCAAAGATATGTTTTTGCCTATTCTTAATTTGGGGATTAATTAGTTACTTGCACGCATCGAAACGATCAGTTTAAATTTTTTACGGAGTGAATTCGTTATTCGATCGGGTCAAGTCGTGAAAACTTCATACTATACATGTAACATTTTTTACGTCCGTGCAAAAATCCACTTTGGCGTAAAACTGTACAGTCTATCTTTAAGGTAGTACTAGCGCAATGACTGACGCCGCCTAAGTTTGAGAGCAATAAAAGAGAATTAGAAACACTTCTCGATCGGATAAAAATCTGAAAAAAATCAAGCATATGGAAGATGCTGATAAGATTGTTCGTCCATAATAATAATAATAATGATCCCAAAATGTTATTCGTTTCCTTTATGTTAAAATTTGTTTAAAATCATAATTGTCAAGTATTAGACAAAATTCTGAAAAAATTCATGCGTGTTCAGAAAAATTAACAAATCATTTCCGTAAGAAAAAAACATGTTGGTTGCCGGGTAATTTGTTGCACAATTTTTTTTTTCAGTAATTTGTTATGAACATTCTGAAATTACTATTATGCACAAACAATCTTTTCAGCACCTTTTATATGCTAGAATTTTTTTCAGATTTTTTTCTCATCGATAAGTGTTTGTAATCTTTGTCTTTTTTCTCTCGAATTTAGGCGGCGTCAGTCATTGTGCTAGTACTACCTTAACTTGCGTTCGAGACACTACCGAGTCTCCTGATACAAACATGAATATAATAATGCGAACTATTAAATATCTAGAACATGAAACTAAATTTTAATTAAATACATTTATAATAGGAGTTGAATTTCGCATGGAGATTATCATGATCCGTTAATACCATCAGAAGTTACAAGCCACGTATCAACACAGTCCGTGCGCCCTTGTGGCCATCGGACCATATAATGTTTTACGCTGACCGTGGCAGTAATGATTTTCGATAGTGAGACGAGAGACGTGGCGAAACGTTGAAATTTGCGAAATGCGATGTAGTTCGGGTTCATTCCCGCGAGTGAATATTCATTCCGTATTCAATGGATCTGTAATTAGATCGTTCCACACTGGATCAGTCTGCGGATGACGTTTAAGTCGGAACCGTGGTTCTGTTTGAAGATTTCAAGCTGGGTGAGTTCGGTTTCGGTCGTGCCTCTAGGCGAGGTCCATGTGCGCTGAATGCTATGCTACCCTTTATATAGGAGTTCTATATAGCGCGGACTGGTATATGTCGTAGTATGCTGCGATTGAATCGTATATAGAGCGCCCCATAAAATCACGTTATTTCGCGGTTTACCAGCGCGGCTGTGCGCTCTGCGGTCAACGTTTTCGAAACCCATTACGAAGCTTTGGTATATAAGTTCTATCATGTAATATATTCCTGAGAGACGAACGTGCATTTTATTGGTATTTTTTTTTACCTAAGAGTGTAATTTAATATGCTAACTGCATTGGCTATTAACTTTTTTTTTATGTTTACGGAAAGTTTGGAATACCACATTTCCTTTGGGCAAAAGATTTCTGGATAGCAAAGGTCACTATATTCTCCTGACCTTAAGGGAAAAATATCTTTCATTTAGAATAATTGATATTTGTCTCTGCACTCATTACTCAATACTTTTTTATAAGGATAAAATGTGTGCGAATACACTATTGAGAGATCGGGTCGAATGAACGAGGTCGATTGAAAAATTATCGTTTCGAGTATATATATAGAAAAACTTAATTAGTTGATACTAATTATCAGGCAATAATTTTGTTGCGCCGGCACACCCGATTAAACTGGATGACAAATTGATTAAACATGGACTCGTAATTGCATACATTTTGAGAAATTCTGCGGTACGGTAAAATTGGTTATAAATCGATGAAATTGAAGCCGACCATCATGTAAATTTATAATTCATTAGCCGGGTCATATCCACAAATATAATCTTGTCACATCTTTAAAAAAAATGAACTCTTTCCCTTTAATCGTAACGTTTTTTTTATATAATGTGGACGAACAAAAAAAATGTACAATTTCTCGTGATTAAGTTTCTTCGTTAGTTTAACTTCACTTCTCGCACAGCGGAGATGCTCGATCTCGAATAGTAGATTACACACAGTCCACCCAGGATGGACTGCTGCTGGGTAGCGGCAGCAGCTGCAGAGCACTGCGCATATGTACATATAACCCATCGTCCTCCGTCCGTTAATTGGGTCATGCAAATTCACCCATTGGATTGCGCTACTGTTACACGATATGGCAACCATAAATGCCCGGAGTTTACAGGGTTGCCATCATACAGTCAAAGCCTGATACACGGTATGCGCTCTCCGTGGGGAATCGAAACCCCGCGGCGTCTTCCAGTGGACAATTATCATTAATTTCGTCATCATTCGTCCAGAGGATCGTCCGCAATGCAATTGTAATGGATCGGTCGTAATGAACGGTGTAATTACACGTATCGTCCGCATTTGTCACTCAGTGAATCGGTTGGACGAATTAAAAAACAACCGAGTCAGGGAGCAGTAATCGGGATATAGTACAGATAGATTTGGTATATTTTTCATTTTTTCAACAAAATATCTGTTCGTTTTCGTTGGCCCTTTTTTTGCAAAAGAATTTTCTTTTGGTTAACTTTTTAGGTAACGATAAATCGTGCGCCCGTAAATGTAATTGCAATGGTGTGTCGCGGATCGCCATAATTCATTTCCAACCATCTTTTTCGCTCATAAATTTAACTAATATGAAATACAACATCGATAAATTAAAAAAAAATCGACCGATTCACTGCATAGAGTTGATATATTTTTAATTTTTGGAACGAAATATCTATTCGTTTTCTTTGGTGCTTTCTTTTTTGCAATGGAATTTTCTTTTGTTTAACTTTCTTAGGTAACGAGGAATCGTGTGCTCGTAAATGTAATTACAATCACCTTGTCGCTAATTAATTAATTTCACACCATCTTTTTTCTTATCAATTTAACTACAATTAAATATGAACATCGAAAAATGTAAAAAAATTGACCGATTCACTGCATAGAGCATATTTTTAATTTTTGGAACAAAATATCTGTTCATTTTCTTTGGTCCCTTTTTTATAAAAAAAATTTTTGTTTCTCAACTTTTTCAGGTAACGACAAATTGCGCGCTCGTAAACGTAATTGCAATTACCCTCTCCGGGATCACCGTCATTAAATCCGGGCAATTTTTTAAACTCGCAAATGCTACTTCTATAAATAAATAGAATAAATATATTAAATATTAAAAATCAAGTGACGCACCGAACAGGGTTGGTATATTTTAGATCTTTGGAACAAATTTTTTTTCGAAGGAATTTTTTAAAACTTTTTTAGGTGACTAGGAGCTGTGCGCTCGTGAACATAAATGCAAATTCGTATTTGGCTCTCTCATGTATAGTTGGGTGTTTCGTGTGACTTAGCGTTCGATTCTCCTGATATATTTATGCCGGTACGTACCTTCTCCAAGGGAGCATGTAAGCCATGTTGTAAGACGGATCACTAGGGATGTGCCGGGGATTCCGAGCGGTCCCTCGTGAACCGCAAGCGGGTCAACTCCACGCTTCAGGGAGTCTCACTGGAGTACCGCCGTGTGGTTTCGACAACGTTCTCCGCGCGCATCTCCACGGCCGATTCAACCAAACCTTCAAAGCCACTCTCTTCCTTTCATTCCTGAAACTTTACTTCGCTCTTTTATGCACCGCAGAAAAATATAGTTCAGCGAGTTTCTACGGTAGGAAGGAGAAAAAAAAAATGAAAAATAAACGGAAGGTCAAAAGTTCACGCAAGTTTAATCGGTTATACACTGTACACAGGAGCGAGAGATCCAGCGTAACGCTAAGATTATAGAACTTTAGGATGTTATATCCAATTAGCGATTCTCGTATAGCTTAAACGTCGCTCGCGCTCGTCAAAGTGTCTCGCTCTCGCTGGAGAGAATAGAAGGATTTCAGATATTCGGCGATATCTGGGACGAGAGAATACTAATCAAGTTTGTAGAATTACAACTTTGAAGTTCGTCAAGTGTGGTTCGTTTCAAATAGATTCGATCCTTCACCTCCCGGTGACTTTTTGCAATTATCGTTACGAATTATTTTTTAAAAAGTTTATAAAATAATTATAAAAATCAAATGTATATTTTTTTATTTCAAATGTATATTTTTTTATCAATGTTAGCTTTTAAATATATAGCTATTATCAAACAATTATTATACATATCCGTACTGTGGCACGGGAATTTATAGCACTTTACTTTTCTGTAAAATCTCAAATACTATACTTCGAAGTTTCTTCTCCATTTTTCTCAGATTTAAAAAAAATTGAATTTCTTTTTTACGAACGAGCATTTCGTAGTTTAAGAAAAGTCTATCACAAATGGTCCTTGCTCGTAGCGGATTCCGAGCGCATTGGGTCAACGATAAATTTTCGTTTATGTCGTAGCATTTCGTTACTTTAAATAAAAAACCTATCTAAACGGAAAGATTTTCACGATAATAGCCGTTTGATCCATCGTTCAGATTTGCCCATCTCGCGATCCGTATCGGGGCCACGATCGACGTGTTTGTGCACAGTCACACGGAATATTGCCATTTGCTCACCCACTTATATTCACATGTCACGTCCGAACGTCAAACACCCGTTCGTTTCACGTTCGGCTGTACCGGCGCCTCGGTTTATTCGGGCAAATTCAGAGCTACCGTCGATACCGAACGATATACAGAACCGTGCAAGCAGACGTTTCGAGTGCATTCGCGTGTACGCGCGCAAGTTCGGAAAGTTCTGTCCGACCGATGCTGAACGATATTTTCATTGTTACAGGTACAGTGACATCCATTATAGGATTTACGGGATGTGTCGGTGCACTCAGGGAAAATACGTGCCTCCTCGCCGCAGTAAGTATACGATTAGCGAGTATTAATCAGCCGATTGTAACATTTTCACACGGTCGATACGCTGAATACAAAGTCCGAGCGACTTGACTGTACTGACCTAGTTGCGTGTGTACTGGGAGAAGGATATCCGGAAAAACTACCAACTCGTATGGTAAATTTCGACCAGGCAACATGGTGCAGGTCGACCATGCATAGGTCGGCATTTCGACAGGCGCCACCACTGCAAATATGTAAAATTTTCACACTGGCCATGGCAATGTTTATCCAACACATATGGTCATTTTTTCCAGAAGACTGGTTGGCAAAATTTTGTGTATCTGGCTAATAATTTCGTGGGCAAAAATCTAATAATTTTGTGGTTTGAAACTGAGTACTACATGCATAAAATTTTTTTTATGCATGTACACATTAATAAAATTTGCTCGACATATTATGCCGGTGTAACGTCCAAGTCTAAAACAAACGGTTCGCGATCACGTCGCCACCGATTATTATATTCTCCAGTAAGAAGAACTTATATTCTAGAAAAAATTACGGGATATTCGAGGAATATCTGCGATAGCGACAATTACTATATTTTCTATTAAAATGTGTCAAGTTTAATACGAATGTTTGCCACGATGGCGCAGTAGTTCCCATATATATATCTGAAAGTTCTATCGGTTTTTAAAAGATTTATGATAATTTCTATCGGATCCTTCTCTCAGTGTGTGCCGAAGAATTGAGATTTTTTTTTCAATGTAAAGGGTTCTTTTATATAATAAAAATAATAGAATAATAATCGTGTACGAGAAAAATAGATAAATTTTGCACAATAAAAACTTTAAATTGAATCGGTAAATAAGCGAAATATAGCCTCGAACTAATTAGTGTATGGATCCAAAAGCCCGCGGCGTCTTCGAGTGCACAATTATCATTAATTTCGCTATAATTTGTCCAGAGGCTCGTGCGCAATGCAATCGTAATGAACGGAGTAATTGCACGTATCGTTATCATTCGTCATTCAGCGAATCGGTTCGTTACAGTTTGCTCGCAAAATCTTTTGAATTGCATCGGTAAATTATCGCTCAACTAATCAGTCAACAAATTATCGCTCCGAACTAATCAGTGAAAATATTAATGGTTTACTCTTATTCTTGCAGTATGCAATATTTCTGGCCTCGCTGCTGTTGTTGGAAATGACGGTCGGTGTGTTGGGCTTCGTTTTCAAAGACTGGGTAAGTTCGCCTTAGTAATCGCGAAGACGCATTATTTTATTTATTTTTTTGCATCGAAAAAAAGTCCAATGGATTTTCACAGAATACAATTATCTATAATATAGTCAGGTTGACGTAATTTTTTTTTTATCCCGGAAAAGCTTTCAGCTCCGGCCCTCGTGTCTCGCGCACACGCCTTTCAATTCCGGCGAGTGCACAGATGGCGATTCGTGTGCCCGCTGCAAGCGAAATTCCCAACTGAATTATATAAGCAAACAAGCCAAACGCATTATGGTATATTTGCTCGTGCATATTTTATGGCGTCATTAAGGACAGCCGGTGAATTGAATTTACATGTTTTGCCCGCCCAGCCTATGGGCAACGAATAATTCATTATTCCACCGCCGATGGGCGGCTTCAATTTATGCATATATGTTTTTTTACATACATTTTTGAGTCACGGCCCGACGACCAGTAATTAACATTCATTTGTGTCTCGACTGTTTATCGCTGACGAATTTATTAATTTTACTGTCCTACAGATCAAGTCACAGGCTACGGGTGGCTTCCAAGCTTTCATCATACATTATCGGGACGATCCTGATCAGCAGAATCTCATCGACTGGATCCAAGAGGATTGGGTAGGTTTAAAAAATTAAAATAAAAAAATAAATAATCCAATCGCTATTCACCCTTAAAATTATGCGCGATCGAATTATCCGAAGACAATGCAGCCAACTCCATAGGTACAAGATTAGAAACTTTGTCGATTGCCGGCGAACTATTCAATTGTGGCTTTCGGCATTTGAATGGGGCCGCGTGTGAGGGTCGGTGGTGTACCGCAATTTCGGCAATCCTATCAGCAGAGTTCCACGTGTAGTATTCTAGACTCTGCGCCTGCTAATCGTTGTGTTATTCGCTGTAATTGTGAACTCGCTAATGACATTCCCCGAGATCTCTCTCGTGCAAACAACTATTTCAGAAGTGTTTCACGAGGATTTTCGCACGAGTATTTATCACTTGAAGCAATGCATTTCCCTACAAGTCCAATTCGAGAGAAAACTTTGCAGGTACTCGACGGTTCGTCTTTTACCAGAAACAAAAATAAAATAAAAACTGTTGGGTAGATAAACTCACCGAGGGCCAAAAATTTGTTACTCATTGATAACAAAAATAAAAATGGGTAAATTGATAAATTTGAGACGAATAACTTAATATCTCGAAAATTCGCAAAACAATACCAATAACAGAAATAAAAACTGAACCGTCGGTTAAATAAACTTACGAAGAGCCAAAAATTTGTTGCTCATTGACAACAAAAACAAATAAATTAAATCGATAAATGTATACGATTGTATAATTGTATGAGTCTTATAATCGACATAATTGATAAATTTGAGATGACTAACTTGATATTTCCGAAATTGGCAGAATAATGTACCGAAATGCAAAGAATTACCCCACAAATTCTAAAAAGTCCCTTTTTCCTCGAGGCTGACAAATTCGTTCGAGGGGTCGAAAAAAATATAAATAAAACGCGAACCAAACCCTCCCTCGATGTTCGGAGACGCGAAATTTTTCTCAGATTTTCATCGCAATAAGGAAGCTTGTGTGAAATATAAATCCGCAGAGTAGGTGAAAAAATATTAGTACGGTTTCGTGAGCGCGACAGATATTGAGGTTTAATGAAAGTCCCGAGGCTCCCTAACGGCGAAGCGACTTCCATCTCTGCCAAATCCAGCTTCGCGGAGCCAGCCTCGATTTTGTTGCTTTCGGTTCACGGTTCTCACCGCCCCGACTAAGCAGCTTTCCTTCTTTCCTCTTTCTCCGTCCACCGGAGGAAGAAGAGACCTTTTCTCCCACTTAAATATACGTTCCGCGCTCGCTTCTCTTATCCCCTTTAACTTCTACACCCAAAGTAATTTTGTGCGCGAGCATTCTCCGACGCGTAATGACATAAATGATCTTTGTAAAATTACAGTTGCAGTGCTGTGGCATCGAGGGCCCAAAGGACTGGGATCGCAACAATTATTTCAACTGCTCGTCTAGCGAAATTGGTTCGAGCGAAGCCTGCGGCGTGCCTTTCAGCTGTTGCAAGCGGGAACCCAACGTGAGAAGTGTAAAATGAAATTTTGTTCATCCTTTCATCAAACCCCCTTGAACATATATATATATGTACAATTTATATATATATATATATATATATATATATATATATATATATATAGTACCCATATCTCGTTACGTAATAATAATTGAAGCAATTAAAGCTTGAGTCGCATCCATCCAATATTCTTGCTTTGATGTCATCAACTACGATAAAACATTTTTTAATGCTTCTCATTTTTTTCGATTTTTTTTTTGTCTTTTTCAGGAAATTACCAAAAACAAACAATGCGGGTATAACGTTAGGAAACCAGGAAACGTAAGTAATTCGAAAAAAAAAGGAATCACAAACATACAACCACACATATTGGAACACAAAACTTACAGCCTAAGGAGGGTTGGGCAATCGTAATTCCACCTTTCTTTCTTTAAAAACAAATTTCTATTTACTAACTTCTGTAGTCCTCGCTGATGATCGTCCATCAGACATTTCCCTTCGAATCCACATTTTTTTTAAACTGACGGCATTGAACCTAACAACGTCACGCAATCAATGACCCCTCCTTCGAATCAAGACCCACTTGGCCTCAATCTCGTGTAATTTAACCAACGCGCATCTCCATTTATCGTGATCAATAAGTTCCCTCCCGGTGGCCTCCACCAGCGTTTTTAGGGTTGCGGGCTCACACGAACTAACGTACCACATCACGAACACTCAATCTCCTGCAACTACTGGCTTTGCTACGCAAAACCTCTCGTGCGAACTATTTTCATGCTCGCTTCTAAATCATCTTTGCTTATTTCCTGGGGAAAATGCAGCCGGGAGAGAGGAGTATATTTGAGAGGGGTTGCCTGAGGGCTGGTGAAGAGTGGCTAGAATTGAACCTCGTACCCGTTGCGGGTGCCGTCGTCTGCACAATGGTTCTTCAGGTATCTTGTTTATGCATAAAAAATATATGTTAAAAAAATTACTGCCTCTCCATGAATATTCAAGTTTAAACGTCGACATTTGTAAATACATACTGTGTGTCGTATCGTAGACATTTTTTTTTTTTTGAGCATGTTTTCGTGTCTGATGTCGACGTTTCGTATCTGATAACTGAACCGGTGTAGAAGAGTTCATAACGTTTAGTGTATGGTTTCTATGGCATTTATCTAACATACCAGATCTATAGAGACCGATAATTCCGGCGACATTGTACTGCGTCGATTGTAAGTAAAATTCCTGCGACGACGACGTCGTGCATGACGCTTCTTTTTTTTCTCTTCATTTTTATGAAACAGTTTTACTTATACGAGCTTGACACGCGATGCGATAGTAAAAGATTTTTTCCTTTCACAATCAGAATCATAAATAACAAGCCCCTCCTGCACGGGGACCCCACTTTGGTCTGCAAACGGATATCCCACCCATTTATCACTGCTCACACTCTGCTCAACGCGTCACTCGCGTCACTACACCGGATCTCGATTCTTTTTTTGGGAAAAATAAATTTCATTCCATTTAACACAATTGGTCCTGTTTGAGTTTTTCTTTATTTTTCTCTGTCGCTCGTTCGCAAGTTGACTAACCTGAAGATATCCAGTTTGATATGGCACATTCACCGAACACTCGGGACTAACAACGATTCCGCGAAAAGAGCTATACGGTAAGCGGTAGTTTTCGTTCCTATGTTTTCAGAACTCCGACGCTTCGATCCACGAGAAGGGATGCGTTCAAGCCGGCGAGGAGTGGATGGAGAGAAATCTACTAGTTATTGCTAGTGGTGCGATCGGAACTGCATTTGCTCAGGTATTGTTTTTTTTTTTTAATTTTTTTCAGGTTCCAGCTCCGGCTGAAATTTTCGGGATGAGTGGCGGTCACGTTGTATATTGCGTGTGAAAATTTTTACCTAAAAATTCAATGATCCCGAAGAGATGGAAGAAATGAGGAACGAAGACGATCAGCGAAAATGGCATTCTGCATCTCGTTCGTCATTCCCTCCATCGTAATTATGGGGATGCAATCAACACATTTTTTTTCGCACAGAATACTCCTTAAAAATTTATCGCGTCGGTATAATTGATGGCTAAAAAAATCCGATTGGCTGTTGTAAAATAAATATCGGCCTTTCACAAGCGATTACCACGATGATATTTTTATATAAGTAAATGCACTGTAAAAATAAATTGTAAATTTAAGGTACTGGAACTTGAAATTTTCTTACGTTACTTACGTTAATTGAACATTAATGTACTTGTCAAATTAAAACACTAGACATAAAAATTACAAATCTTTTGACTGAAATTTACAAAAATGTTCATTAAAAGTAAACATTTTATTGTGAAGTTGCAATGTGTTTGAAATTTCCGCAACAGTTCACGTAAAAAAGGCTTTCAATACCGTTCATTAATTTTCGAACCGAATTTTTCTACATATCTTCAGCTCTAGTGAGTTTTTTTTTAAAGAAAATTATCTAAAAAGAAATGTGTTGAAATAAAAAAAAAAGTATAAATCCGAGGCTTCGATAATGTGCGATGATTGAATTTGTTCCCTTCTCGATATTCGATTCTGCAGACACGCCTTATTTTATCATTAATTTGACTTTTTCTTAATTTTTTCAGATTCTCGGAATATGCTTCGCGCAAAATTTACGGGCAGATATATTTGCCCAAAAAGCGAAGTGGCACTGACAATCAAGAGCCCCCACGGCAGTCTAGCATCTCGTATTTATGGATGCTGATCGACCGCGTTGATTCAAGACCAGGTTGGATTCGTCGATTGGGAACGGTTTCGGTAAAGCTCCGCGAACAAACCACTCGACGGAGGTGACACGCTATTTGCCTACGGAGCCTCCCTTCGAGCTCGGGAGATGAAAGCGTCGCGCAGGGACAACAAACAATCGTGAAGGCGCTAGGCGAGACGGCTTCGACGGAACGGAGACGACGAACGTTGGAACTGAAAGTGGAAGAGAGAAGCTCTCATTGTCGAACGAAGTCTCGTCGAGGATCGAACGGTTTGCGTCAAAGCTTGTGTATTCTGCAGCTCGCGTCAACGAGTTGCACGGAGAGAACACGGAACACAGGCAAAATATTTACGCTACTACTTTGAAGAAAAAAAAAGAACCTCACCGATGGACAATTTAAATGTTCGTAAATATTTGTCATCCAAATCGCTCGCGGGCCGCGACTCGCGAGGAAGAAACTTTGTATGCACCGCTATTCCGTCCAATTAATCGGATCGTTCACGGAGAAAAATGTTGCGACGAATCGTCGAGTCAATTTATTTTAGTACACCGAATTTTAATTTTCTTATCGTCGATGTGCCGTTGCTCCGAAAAGCTGAGACGAGCTGATGCTGTAAAAACTGAATGACTCGACTAAGAAAAATTAACAATACGCTGATAGATTTTCCAATTTCATTTTTTGCCGCAAGATTTTTCTTCGTGTCGTGTATTTATGAACAGATGTGAAAGATCGCAACTCCGGCAAAGAAACAAAAGAAAAATCCGAATCCTTCGAAAGCTACGATTAACGTAACAAGTTAATTAGAGATTCTTAAACTTCCGTACAGAGTTCCGCGAGTCGGCGGCATCGTCGTTGCACGAAAAAAAAAAAAAAAACGAAAAGTCGTTTGTACCGTTCAAAAAATAATAGGCAAACGATGGCGACGTAATTTCTTCGGCCATCCTAGTTGAGGACGATGGTCGAAGAAAATTTCGAGGGAAAGGCAGAGAATTTAGTGGAAGGGTGTCGAAACCTAAAGTTGATAGACGCGGTGGAGTCGTGGGGGCGCAGCGAAGTACCGTGGGCCAGACTTCGCTGCAAGACGATACTCGTACCACCCGAGCCAAGGCCATTACACACAAGTACGGGGGAACAACTTTTCCCTCACTCCAATTGGGCGTTAAATTGGTTGCTCGAACCACTCCGGGCATATCGATCTTACGGCCGAGGCGTTAAACCCCGAAACACGCGCCGGTTCACGTCGGGTAAAACGCTGTGGCTGTGAGCGCCAGCTTTTACAAGTTCTTCTTCTTCTACTTCTTCTTATAATTACTTGTGCCCAAACTAATCATCGAGCTTTTGGCTCCGGTGTCCCGCAGGACTCGCTTTCGGAAGGCGTCGACGCGCCGCCTAGCGGCGGTTTCCCGAAGCAGTGCGAACTCCAGTCGCCTGCTGCGATTTCTTCATTTTTTTTCTTTTTTAATTCTGTTTGGCGTTTTAAAGTTTGAAGTACATAGAATAATTTAAGCCAATTCAGATGTCGACGTCTCGTAAAGTTGCGGTGATTTCTACTCTCTGATTTTTTACACGCTTTTAAAGAAAATTATGTTAGACCGACCGGGGTGACCGATGTCTCGAAGTTGATTAAATTTGCACTTTGCTTACAATAATTGATTATAAAAATGCATTCTCGATGAGGCCATTTTTTTTCGCAAACGGATAAATCGCTGCTTCAGGGAATTTCGCTAGGACGCGAGCCAAAGTTCGGAGACGGGAAGAGCCAAAAACAAGATGTATGCGTATGGTGCGCCAAGTTGTTATTTTCTTATTCTCTCTTCAGTTTTTCACTTCCTGAAATCCCGTTGGTAACCGGGAAGTTAAAAAAATGTCGACTCGAATTATATTGTAAGCTACGTTCATTAACATATTGTACCACGTACGTCGGAACTGATGATTCTGGAATACCAGAGACGCTAGATATATGCTATACATATGATATAAATATATATATATATATTGACTTAGCAATGAGTCTGCGGTCGACGATATTTTAGTGAAAAATTACAAATGTCGACTGTGGACGCGGATTTCGGAGGGTCCATCGTACGCTACGAATTCCTTGCAGGTATTTTCTGCGTGCCAGGTAGTGAGGATCGATCGTGCCCATCGCCAGCGCGCGGCACAGTTCCCATTACTCTTTCCCTTCCCTTGTTTACACGTATCTCAAAATTGTGAACGAAAATAATAATAATTGATCGAAAAAAAACATACATTTGAGCACCTTAATTCTAGCGGCGAAGAAATATAGTGATTATTATTATAAATATAATTTTTCTATGATTTGACGAACTTTTGTCACTTTTCGAAATAAGGTGCTCAAAAATAGTGCGTGAAAACACATTTACGGGCGCTTTCATCGGGCTCGTTTTATGTAGCTTGTGTTAAAAAAGAAAGAATGTACACGGTATAAGAGCAATATTTGTGTCTCGGATATAACGAACATGTTAATACAGAAAACTTCTCTTAACGAATGTCGGTTAAACGTTAATCGTGTGTTCGATATTTCCGCCGATAACTTGAGAACAGTGGGTAAAATCATTATAATCGTGCAAGCGTTGCACAGTGTGATATAAGCGAGATATGTGTACGATTTTTCTGTAAAAACAAAACGCCGAAGATTTGTATAAATTGGTAGATTGAACGAATCCATGATTTTCCGTATAAGGCGAGCCCGAAAAATATATAAAAGAGACTCGCAATAAAAATATCTGTCTTCTTACGTGATCAACGGAAAAAAACAAAATTAGCCACGGAATTCATGTACGCATTTGCCAATATGCTCAACTAATAAGTTCCAAAACTGTACTAAACACGTATCTCGAAGTATTCTGTTGAGACAACTTTTTTTTTATATCAATTCAGTAACTGTATTCGTTTGATCGAATATTCATGGATCACCTCACTACTCCATTGAATAAAAGCAGTCATTATTCATAAGAAGTTTTAAACATTTCGTAATGATAATTGATTTACAAGATATTAAAGCGCCGAAGATAAAAATTTCAACGTTTAATTTTGTAATGTTGACTCGTGATGTTATGTAGTAATAAGTTTACGTTAATTATTAAGTTAATTATAATTATCTCATGTGTCGTTGACGCTTAGTTGTGTGAAAATGGGTTTAGCAAAGGCTGTGTTACATTACATATATTAGGTAAAAAAAATCGTATCGTCTGTAATACTGTCAATGCTGACAGGGTCCTAAGCCAATATTTTTTTTTACTTTTCCCATGGGAAACTGGGAAATTGCATTGAATGGTCACAAAAAATGTAATCACCTTTAGCCCAGCGTTGTGGGTCAAAAAACGATCAATAACGTAAATCGTTCACAAAAATAGAATTTGCACTTGACAGTGAAATAAAAATGAATCCTTATGTCTCAGTAACTAAGTATCAAATCTTATTGATTTTTTTTATAATGAAGAGTAAAGTAATGCCAACATGTAAAAGATTACACTACTCTACTCTGGTGCAGACTCTATTCTGTACTAAATCCGATGAATTACGAACCTCCTTCTGTTAGCACCATTGCCAGAGGTCGATTCTTCTGCCATTATGATCGAAGAGCCATCGAAAACCTGCCAGTAAAGTATAATGCAATTTCCCTATTCGCCCAAATAATTTTTGCCCGCTAAACCCTATATAATCCGACAGGAATAATTACATTCCATTTTGCCTGTTGTTATTAATCGTATAAGTTCGAGATTTGTCAACCTGCTCCGATATTCTCACAGTGGCGTTAAATCGCCGAACGAAGAATATGCGGATCATGTGACAAACAAAAAATGAGTTTTCTTTAAAACAAACGATTGTTGTTTTTTTATCATTCAGCATAAATGCATTTTCAAAGTCGACTCATTTTGTGACCCGTTTATTATAAGAGACATTGTTTTTTTCTTCCTTTTTTTCTACGATCTGTTATCTGCACTCCAATTGTATTTAATTGCATAGCCGAATTACTGCCGACAACGTTGAAGCGTGCATTGAATTAGTGTGTCAGCGATTGCCATGACTTTGCAGCCAATTTATGTCGAGTCAATGGCCATGTAATTCCGTCTCTCTCGATGATTATTATATACGATGATTTATTGAGAAAAGAGATTTAAAAAAAAAGAATAATATTTGTCCAGTTAAGCTGCTGCCACGTTATTATAATTGTACTTCGAGTGCGGAAAGATGAATAATGGACAAGTTAAAAAAAAAACAAAAGTAAAATGGGTGCTAATATAATATCAAAGTATAAAAAATGGCGATGTCGATCGAATCGGTATCTTCCGCTTATCTCTTGATCGGCGTAAATTTCATTTTGATGCTAAAAAATAAATTGGACAGCAATCGTACTCTGTGCGAATGAAGCGCGGATTCCGATGTCGAATGTTCGGCATGTTTGTTAATAATAATTGTTGAATTACGAAACATTGTTCGAGCGATCTCACGTACACCGAAAGAAAGAAAAATTAAGGGATCTCGATGGACATTTTGTTGATTCACACGGGACATTGATTATCATAGTGTAACGTTAGTTATTTGTTATGAGTGTACGGATGTGCGAAATCTCATACGCGGTTCGTAGTCGAGGACTGCGTCGCAGCGAATTTTTATTACAATGAGTTGCATCGACCGTTCATTTATTTTGCATCATAAATAAAGACGACGTTTACGTATTTCGTTTTGTTTTATAATTTCTTTTACCACGTATGTTTTAAAGATTTTTTTTTTCTTTAATCGTTTTACACCGGAGAACTCGGCTTCAAGAATTCTATGGATGCGAGTCTTCGATCGAGGAAGCCACACACGCACAGTCATATCGAGATCTCGAAAAAAATGTCTCGAATCTAACGAGCAATTATTTTTCTAAGAACGCACATTATTTCACAGTCTGAACATGTAACGACTACTGCCGTGATTTTTTATCTAACTCTTCCGTGATAATTTTTTTAATCTTATTTTCGTAGTTGATACACTCTCTTGTTCGTCACGAATAAATAGTCAAGGACGCTTAACTGTTATTCCGTTGCATTGTAATAATTAGATATTGAAAAAACTAAAGCATTTTTCGTTCGATATAACGAAACAAAAATGGTAGATCGTCCCGATGATTATGTAAATATTGTACATCTATTTGTAAATTTCCAAGGGATGTCGAGTTTAATCCATTGCTTGACCAACATTTAAAAAAAAAGAAAAGTAGAGTGACAAGAGATAATATTGTACAATACGGCTTTTATCTTGTGGCGATATTCATCACTCTCTCTGTGTGTAGATAAATATACTCGGAGCCGAAATACTAGCTGAGATAGACACAATCTAATTTTCCAATTGTATTACAAAATCGCAAAAAATTAAGAAAAAAAAATGCATCTTACAGAGACAATTTTTTAAACTGATATTCAAGTAAATGGATTAGTTAGAAGTTCGACGCAGCGACATTGCCGTGCGGTGTAAAATTGTAATAGTAAAAATGTAATTAGATCACGGGTCGCATGGACTTGAGAATCCAGTTTTTTTAACCCCTTGCTGCATGGCGATGCATTATTGCATCAAACCGGAAGTAGCGGATATACCCAGCTAGAAAGAAAACGTACTAACTAGGCTGCGTACTGTGTCGTATCTGTAGCATAAAAATGTTTGCTTTAAATTGAAACACAATGCAACAAAGGGTTAAAAGCAATTAGAAAATTGAATTTTGCCTATCCCTTAATGCCGGTTATTGCGTGCTCGTAATATTTTATAAGATCACGATGTACAAGCAAATTCAACGCTCTGTATAGAAATAATAGAAAAATTCAATGCTAGCGATTATTGTGCCAAATGAATATCTAAATTTGTATGACTAACCGTCTATTCCACGTGTGACTTCATATTTTCGGGTTGCACGCAACACGATATTTTTCTGAATTAAAACAAAACAAAAAAAATAAGGTTTTATCTGTACCTACGAGAAGGTAAATAGACTAAAAATGCAGTCTCGTCTTCAGAAAAGAAACAAAACTTGGAGTGACCCAAGAAAAATCGTATATTTGATATAAAATTAAGCCATTGTGGTAAATGTGAAAATCTTCTAATCTAAGTAATTATACGTACACCGACGATGGTGAGGAAAAAATAACAAATCCACGACGGATTCGTATATAAAGCCAGTGAAAGAAAAGAAAAAGATATTGGATTCATGTCTTAACTATTCCGATACGACATAGTGGATAATTTGACAAGTTGCAGTTTCTAAACCTATCGCACGAATCCCTAGGGCCTCTGGTGCTATGATTATTACCGGATTACGACACGAATATTATTAATTCCTCTACATGTTCACATTAGCAGAATAACTCAGATTTTAATTAACGAGAACTCTTATCGGTACTACAACTTATGTCATTCGATTCGACGAATTTATTGTGAAACTCAAGTTATTTTGTCCGATACAATTCCGTACAGATATCCCCGAGCCGAACAGTCGAATAATAGTTCAAGGAATTATCCGAAGGTGGCGCTGCCACCGAGAGAGATATTGAACTTGAAAAATAAATTTATCATTATTTTACTTTCGCCGATTTATGAATGTCTGTCGGAATATTATAAATATGTAATATACCTAAACTACTTCGGAACTCATATGTAAACGTTGTAACTGATGATTGTAAATATGGCTATGTACTTTTCATGTAACTAATAAGGGATAATTGTAATGTTTTTATGGAAAAATAAATATTTATACGTACATAGTCGTTCATTAACTTAAAGGATTATCTGTTTCTTAAAGAATCGAGGAAGTAAGCCAATAGGTAAATAGGGTACTAGGGTACGTAAGGTAAAACATGACCGGATAATGTTTGATCATTTTTCGTCAAGAATATAAATTGTAAAATGTTAATATAAAGAATATAAATGTTTAGATAAAGATCTTTATTTTCGCTCTAGGGAAAAAGCTCGGTGGTCTTATGGTAATTCGGAACAAACGAATCGTATAGCGTCGAGTGGTCGCTGTAATGTCATATACGCATCTGTCAATATTGAATTAACCTTACTAGCTGGGATGATCGATGGAAATTAGAAAATGTAAAAATGTACATATTTTTAGGCGCATAAAGATCAAGGACCAATAGTAAAGCGAATAATATTAATTATAAAAAAGAGGACATGTTAACGTTACGAAGATAAGCCTAAATTGCTGTGTGTGAAATGTCAAAGACCTCGCAGAAGAAAAATTCTGGATCTCGACCGTAAGGCCTAAACTAAATCCTTTCCAAAACTTATTCCCTTGTCCACCGTCACCGTCTTGCTTTTTCGTCGAAATCAGGAGAATTTTCAAAGCTCAAAACGGCAAGAAAAAATTCCCAAGTTACCGACGGAGGCGGATAACACCGAACAACCCAGTCCCTGCTAATCGAGCCGGTCCATCGAGATACACATTTTATTCGATACTCAATACCAACTTCGCGATGGACCAAGGAAATGCCGCAGCTAGTGTAAGTTTTATTTTGCACCCAAGCGCGTCAAAAGCGATGTAAAACAGACTCAGTTGGTAAGGAGGAAACTGTAATCAATTTTTTTCGAGGCTCGGTCGGTATCAAAGACTGTAATCAACTTTTCTCACGGTTTCTCGTATGTACGGTCAAAAGAAAAGTCACATCAAAGGCGAATAGCGGAGAGCAGGGCAAAATGGCACAGCGGGGCGAAACGGGATAATGAGACAAAAAGCAATTTTCCAATAACTTTTGGATGACGACGAAGGTAATCCGTGGGGCAAAACGCGGTTGAAAATGCGAATGTATCGTTGGGACAAAATGGGGCATCCAAAAAGTATTGGAATACTGAGTTTTTATATCATTGTCTCGTTTTGCCCCACTGGCCCATTTTGCCCCTCTCTCCCCTATCATCTCGGCTTTTCGATTAATCTTTTTTTTATTGAGAATGCCAGATTCCGTGAGAAAAGTTGATTACAGTTTTTATTACCGACCGCGGTATTGAACATGCTCTTAACCCGAGGTAAAACAAATTCCGAATCGCTGATATGAAACATATATCTTCCCCCAGATAGCACGGGGTCTTCTCGCTCTGTGTTTCAAGCTAGACGCGAATGAAATAAAATCCCGATGCCTCGACGAATGGGCTCATACCGGGTAAGAATAGCGACTAGATTACAATTTTCGAGCCAACATTCTTCAGCTTTAAAAAAATTGCAGACGTTCGCTGACCGTGAACTCTTATTTTTTTACCGTTACAGTGAAAAAATTATAGTTCTGAAGGGTTACGATCACAAGCACCTAAAGTATCTGCGGGATGAGGTGCGATACTGTGCGACCGACAGTGGCACGTTGCATAACAGGTGGGGCAAGGGTAAGGCGATCCTCGTCTTGACCGTGTTCGGCCGAGAGGAGGACCTCGAAGACACTTTTAACGGGCTATCCTTGCTACGCTAGTTTTTTTCGTACCTTTGTAAGTATAGTTATTATTTGAGCCGCAAGCAGCACGTGTCTCTAGACGCGTCTACATACTTTACTTCACTCGGTGCAAAAATTGTCATTTCACGCACTTTTGGCGTGTCTAAAATTTGCACACCTTCTGAAGTTAAATTTATTACAATACTCGAGCGATAAACTTTTTCTTAACTTGTGTGATTGCAACACTCGTCTTCGGCCGATGCTGCAAACTCACACCCGTCAGAAAAAGTTTTATCGCACTAGTGTCGTAACTTACTATTTCCTAACGCATGCACGTAAAATTCACTTTTTTGCATCGCGTGCGAGAAAAATACTGCGCATGCGTACAAACGCTCTGTAGTCTTTCTTCGCGCACCAGTGCGAGAAAGTGTCTTTCTGCGCACTCTTCCCAAAAACTAAAAGCCTGATTTTCTTGAATTTGTTAGGAAAAATTATGTCGATTATGTCTGGAGCAGCACGTGTCTCTAGACGCGTCTACATACTTTACTTCACTCGGTGCAAAAATTGTCATTTTACGCATGTTTGGTGTGTCTAAAATTCGCACACCTTCTGAAGTGAAATTTATTCCAATACTCGAACGAAAAACTTTTTCTTAACTTGTGTAATTGCAACACTCGTCTTCGGCCGATGCTGCAAACTCACAACCGTCAGAAAAAGTTTTATCGCACTAGTGTCGTAACTTACTATTTCCTAACGCATGCACGTAAAATTCACTTGTTTGCATCGCGTGCGAGAAAAATACTGCGCATGCGTACAAACGCTCTAATCTTTCTTCTCGCACTAGTGCGAGAAAGTGTCTTTTTGCGCACACTTTCCAAAAACTAAAAGCCTGATTTTCGTGAATTTGTTAGGAACAATTATGTCAATGCCAGGGGCCTAAAAAGGGAAGTCCTGATTCGTGTGACTTCCGCCCTCGTCAAAAACACCCTTTCTACACCTTTACCATACAAATAACTATTTTTAAACAAATGCGCATTTTTTCATATCGGAACACAGTAAAGTGACCTAAAGATTTGAAACTTCATAATCGTACATTAAAAACAGCGCAGATCAAGTCCGGACAAGCTACCGGAAACGGGCTCAAGGAACGTGGAAGCCGCCATACGCTCGTCTCGGAACCTTCCTCACAAACTTCCAACTCCACATTTCGTCGAGCATGCAGCTTTCCCCGTGTCCGCGAGAGCCTCGACCGACAGAAGCCAGTAAAATCTCTTCTACCATCCGCCGATCCGTGTTCCAAGTTCGCTGGCACGCAAGGTCGGTAAGTCGCTTGTTTCCCTTATCGACGTACCGAGCCGAGGCTCTCACTGCGAAAGTTGACGTTATCGTAAAATTCAAACACAGAGCTTCGAACGGCGGTCGGCTTGGGGCGTTTCGCCGTGCGTGGCGCTGCGATCGAATCGCTGGCGGCTTCATCCCTTATCGGGGGTGACCGTAGCTCCGATAAACAGCCCCATCGGGGCGCAGTTTCATCGCAAACCAACCCCGGCGTTGCCCTCGCCTCTCCGATACGTGGGTGTACGAGCAGCATTTTTTTCTTCCTTTCCTTTTTCATCGTCATATCCACAAACTCCGAAGGGTGCCCTCTGCGCTCGGATCACGGCAGGGAGTAAAGGAAGCAACCGGGTAGACCGTCGGAGCGAGCGCGACGGAGGCTCTCGAGGGGGGGTATAAATTGCGTGGAGGGAGTAGGGGACAGAGGAAAAAAAAAAAGAAGAAAACGTTGGAAAAGGCAAACGGCGTCGACGAGGGACGAGGCGGTGGTTATATACAGCCCGTGTATATAGTTCGAACGTAGGAAGAGGCGCCACGCCCGCCCCACCACCACACATCGTTTCCCAGGGGGTGCTGAGGAGCCGGAGGAGAGGGTGTACGCTCGGCGCAGCCGCTCGCGCTCGTTTTATGCAACCAGTCTTGCTTCGGAGCGGGCGACTCTCGTCCCCGGCCCTTGATAGGGAGGCGTGCTGCTGGTGCTTCTCACCGCGGTGACAAATCCACACGCGAAAACAAATATTACAAAATCGTAATTGAACAAAAAAAAAAAAAAAAAAAAAACTAAAACAACAAAAAACAAAACACAAAGAAAAAAAAAAAAAAAAAAAAGCGAAAATAAAAAAAAAAAAAAAAAAAAGAAAACACCTAAAACAACAAAATCAACATTAAAAAAACATTTCTTGGTTACTGACGAAAGATCCGAAGACCCGAAAAACATTTTTAACAATAACGTAATAAGTTAATTAAAAAAAAAACAGTGCGTCGTGTGTCGTTGCATTGTTTTCCCTTCGATGGCAAACGTGCGCCGCAGTGACGAGTCGACGTAAATCGAGCGACGTTGAGAGAGAAAAGAAAAATCCACCAATCTTTGCGTTCTCGAGATATTCGTCTCGTTCGCGAACTGTCGGACCGCCTGCGAAAAAAAAAAACGTTTGGCCGTGTCTGACCGTGAGTGCGACGAGTCTGACACAAGAGTACGCTGATGTGTTTTACCCACCGTGGATCGCGCCTCGAACGTATCGTTCGTTCGTGTGCCGGGTCGAACGAAATATACGACACGATAGCCGCTTACAACTGTACTCTCTCTCTCGCCGCCACCTCCTACGCGAATCCACCCTCTCTCCCGACCGCCGTTAGCCGGGGACGTGGGTTTTCTACATCCTAGTGACAGTCCCCGAGAAAGAGAGACGGAGAGAGAGCGAGAGCGTGAGAGTTCGAGGCTCAAGGTGTGCGTTGTACAGTAGTATAGTCAGCCGGCGCGTGCCGTCTAACAGCTCCTCCCGCGACAAACACCGCTAAACTCGCAGAACGGTGAAGGAACAAAAAAAAAAAATATCAAACTCTCCGAGCCCGTTCGCGTCGATAATAAGAAACAAAAAAAAAACACGAAAAACAAAAAAAATGATACCGAACTGAATTAGTGTCAAACGTCGTCGACAGGTTATCGATTATGCGTCATTACAGAGTGAATAAACTAATGAAATAAAGCTCGGCGAAAGATCGTGGACTCGTGGCCGAGGAGTCTGAGGACTCGACCGGCTCCGCTGGCTCTGCACGAGAGAATCAAAGTGGGTGACACAGTGTGGTGTGCCGCGCGGCAGTGTGTTACTGTCCACTGGTGCGGCGTTCGGCTCTGTGCGGGGTGCGGTACCCGGTGTGAGGTGCACTAGATCGTTCTACTACGTTGTTCAAGTGGGCTCGCGTTGCAGCACGACACACATACACGCAAACATATAGATTTTGCACACTTTCTCGCTGGGAGCGTAAGCGCGAAACGGTCATACGGATAAAAAATAAATATAAAGGAGCGTACGGTTTTCGACTCTCGGTCGCAATAGTCGGAGAGGCCAACGGTGGAGAGGCAGGAAAAAAGTGTCTCGGTGTGTTATCGTCGCGTCTGAGGTTGACGTTAGCGACACCGTGGTAACAGCGTTGTGATTCACGGCACGCCGTCTCAACCGCAGCGCCGCCCGCGGCTCTCCGTCGAACTTACTACCAAACTTATTACTGTCCTACTGCTATCTATATACGCTGTGATCTATGCGTATATACGTCTACTATCGCTGCCAGCAGTGTTATTATACATCGCCAACGGATCTTGTCAACCTGTGGTATTCCCACTGCAACTACTGATAACGACTTCGACTACTTCTACTGCTCGTATTAATTAATTCTTCCTGAAGAGTTCCGTGGACCAGCTCACTCGCCGCGAGCCCGTCGACCACCATGGCGGACGACGAGGTTCTCTTCGACGATGTTTACGAGCTATGCGAGATTATCGGCAAGTGAGTACGAACGCGCGGGCGCACACATGGCGCGCGGACGACGGTGGCGCGCTGGTGGGAGATTGAAAAGAGAATCGCGATAGAAGGGGACAGGGCTATACCTGAGAACCGAGCTGCTTGGTATAAATGGAACTCGAGGAGTGGGGAGAGAGAGCGGGATGGATTGTGTGAAAGGGAGACCGAGCGAGCGGACGGGGTGGGGATGGCCGCTTGCGTGCGTAGATTGACGAGCGAGAGTCGGGTGAGGAAAGATTCGGGAAATAGTGAGGAAGAGAGGGCGAGAGACTGGCGTGGGCCGTAGTGTTTGAAACAAAAAAACTTGGGGATTAGAATGAGAATGGGTTGGAAGATAATGGTGAAAAGACGAAAATTTCACGGAAGCCGAGTCAGGAGTTTCCGAGAGATTTCTTTTTTTTTCGCTTTTTGGCCAGTCGTCATTATAGTTTCATAATATCCTCCTTGGCGCATTGTAAGTTTCTCGATGAGGGGGGGGGGGAGTAGAGCGAAGTTAGGCGGTTGCCACCCTACGAAGGTAGCCGAATCGAACCGTCTCTTGTTTTCGTTTCCACCGACGCGCCCCATCGACGGTTAATATTTTATATTGTATTCAGGTAAGGTAAAGGTATCAATGCTCAGATCGTTATGAGGATCCCCACATTCCAATTCTTATTAATCAATCGGGAACATATTTTTTGTGAAAGTAACTAAAACCAATGGCGAACTGATAGTTTCTGGTTTCCAAAACACATTGATTAATTACAATTTTTTTTTTATTGCGGAAGGAAATAACAAGAGAGTCCGAGTGTACAGTTTGTATCCGGTTTCGGACAATCATAGGTTTCGAGAATTCTGATGTACGAACTTAACGAGTTAATATAAACTAAAAAAATTCGTTGCTAAAAATGTATTGATTAAATCAATGACAAAATAGTTATTTGTATGGCAAGGGCGTAGAGAGGGAGCTCGTGACGCGTGCAGCATTCACACGAGTCAGAACTCCCTTTTTCACGGCCATACCATTGACATCATTTTTTCTAACACATTCGCGAAATTCCCACTTTTCGTTTTTGGGAAGTGAGCGCCGAAAGGCATAGGAGTGCGACAATCGCCTTCGGCCCGTGCTGAAAATTCACACTCGTCAGAAGACGTTTTATCGCACTAGTATCTTAATGTACTAATTTCCTAACGCATGTACGTAAAATCACGCTTTCCGTTCCTGTGAAGTGTGCGCAGAATGCACTTTATCCGCAAAAGTATTTTTTACGCACTAGTGCGGGAAAGTCGGACAACTTTCCCGCACTAGTGCGGAAAAAATACACAAGAGTTAAGAAAACGTTTTTTGCACGAGTATCGCACAAAATTTTAATTCACAAAGTGTGAAAACGAGAGTTTTACGCTCGGCGGATATAACTTATATTTACGCGAAACAATCCTGAAGCTACGTAGAAACGTGGCTACCCTAACTTCTTCGAACTTTCCGATTTTTGGGTCGCGCAAGTAGTAACGCTTGTACCAATTTCCGGACATTATGTCGTCTGTCTTTTAACAAAATGTAACAGTAGAAAATAATTTAGGCGTGAATCTTGTATAACTTTTTTCGTATTTTTTCCCGGAAAAAATCGGATGAAAAATCGGAAAAGCCGGTTCGTGACACGAGCGAGAAAAATCGATCTTTCTCGCACTCGTGTGAAGCGCCCCACTCGCCCTCAGCTCGTGCGCCGCTTCACGCTCGTCGAGAACGATCGATTTTTCTCGCCCTTGTAACGAAAATAACTATTCTCTGCATCAAATAATATTTGTAGATCCGATTGCAAATGTTAAATCCGATTTCTAATACTTAAATTCGGTATAAATCAAATCGGCATAGCAGTGTCCGATTACCAATTTGTTCTATAAAAAAAAAAAAATCAACGATTACTAAAAAATCTGAAAAAATTCATACGTATTCAGAAAAATAAACGAATCATTTTCATAACAAAAAAAAGTTTTGTTGCTGGGTAATTTGTTAACCAATTAATTTGTTGATAAATTTGTTGATAACATTTTGCAATTATTAATATGCAAAATTAATCTTCTCAGTACCTTTAGTATAGATGATTTTTTCAGATTTTTACACCGTCAAGAAGTACTTGCAATTTTCTCTTATTGTTGTCGAACTTATGCGAAGTCAGCGCGCAGCGAGACTCCCTCCTTAAA
>JAPYZC010000682.1:0-46436 GCA_030522665.1 Ichneumoninae sp. A BG-2022a | reverse complement strand
CCCCCCCCCCCCCTCCACTCCCATCGTGCTTTTTCGTTCACAATTTCTCTATAGATATAACTCGTACACTATTCTGTATGTCGCCTTCCGGCTTGCCGATCGTTTTTTTTTCCTACCTTTTTTCAATTCCACGGTTTAAGGAGAGCCCGAAGCCCCGAGCGAGTGAGCTTGACGGCATCTATAATATTTTTATATAGGATTCTATACGATGTCATATAAATCTATCAATTTTTTTCTCTACGCGATAGGATAAAGCGTACATGCGACCGTACGAGGAGCGCGAGGGCGGCGAGGCCGCGAAGGAAGTCGTCGAAAAAAGTTCGAACCCCGCGGCGAGTCGCGCTCGTGTCCTCGCCGTTTCGAGGAAAAAGTTGTCGGCCTGCGGCTCGAGTTCGGCGAGAGGAGCGCCACGTACGACAATATTTATATATCGGGGGCGATCGAGATGAAGAGGAGAAAAAAAATAGCAATCGCTAACTCGTCCGAGAAACCAACCTTTTTTTTGGGCACTATAAGTCTCCGTCTCTGCACTATCGAAGTGGAGGGTTCGAGAAAATTGCCGAGATAGAGGACGCATAAAGTATTTGTTGAACCTTGCAAGCAATGAAGGACCAAACTCGTGAGATATCTAAAAACATCGAGTTTGTCGCGGTCTCGACCGGCTGACTCATCTTTCACTTGTGATTGGAGGAACCTTCTTTTTCTGCTGTCTTCTAGTATTTATTAATTAATGTATTGTTATTATTGTGTTCGACACCGAGAAGAATGGATAATAGGATTTTAGCGATCATTGTATTCTGAATATTTTCATGCTACAGCGATAGCATTTTCCAAGCGTCCTGTAAATACGTACTGTAAATTTTCCATACTCACATTATTGCAGCGCTCAAATAAAAACTGCCACTATAATACTATCAAGTACACTGTTTATAAAAATGATTAATCTAATTTACCGGATTGGAAGTTTTTTAATTCCATCTATGAAAGTTCAATGTACAATTCTGAAAGAATTAATATATTTTTTCATTGAAATTGAAGTAATTATTAACAATAAAGTATTCGCAAAATGTTTTCAATACACTAAACATTATTTTTTTATTACAATTGTACATTTAATTTAATATAGTTTATGCACAAAAACTTTCAATCGCGTACATTAAATTTCATCGTTACATTGAGCCTGGTAAGGCCTCTATAAAACCTTTTCCGGACTTTACCGAGGCCCGCCACTGTTTTTTTTAATTATTCTGTTAGTTTCTCTGCTTAACTATAAATTTATGTCTGGTCCTTTACACCGTGAATCACACGAAGAAAAAACAAATATTGTGACGACAAGAATTTTGTTACCATAACTGATTCACCCGTTTAACATAGAGACAACAAACTATTTTGCGGTGGCAACAAATATTTTTGCTGCGGCAACAATAAATTATTAACGATCTACATTTTGTTAAAGAAACAACTATTTTTCCCCGTGCATTTCGGTTGATTGGAGTTACCTATCAAGTTGTAATTGCGCTTGTCCGTTTTACCTACATAAATAAATAAAATAAAATAACATCAAGTACGCAAAGCTTGGTTACAATCTCGATGTCCATTCTTTCCCCGCGTCTACCCTGCACTCGTTCGTTGTCTGATTCCATCAGCGTGTAAACATCGAACGTTGAACTTTTAACGTTCGATCGCAGTCCGGCGGAAAGTGGTATTATCGTCCTCCCGCTCGATCCATGCCAGACTGATCATGGATGAAGTTTTCGCCCGAACGACCCCCTCCCTCTCTCTACCTCCCCGTGCATTTGATGAAGGGCTACAGAGTCAAGTGACTCATCCCGCTGCATCCTTTCACCATTCCAATCCACGGTGAAACTCGGGCTCTTCTCCTCTCCTCTCCTCGCGATCCGCACCACTCTCGCAGCTCTCTCTCTCGACATACGCCGACAGCCGATAGTCGGTGCCGCGGCGTTACACACATGCCCCCCACCCCCGTGTAACCGTCGAGTGCCAGCCGACGAGAATGCTTTCGGTAACGTCCCTTTCGATTGGAACCCCGCACTTCAACTAATGGGATTAGTTTCGCGGCTGGTAGATATCTCCGATAACGGGTGCACGTATGGCTCCGGCAGGATGCTCCGAATCAGCGGGAACCTTCGTCGATCCCGCAATATGGGCGGACCGAGCGATGACCTAACATCGCAGACAACAACTCTCTGATCCGCCGGAATTTACGCGTTTTGCCTCGCCCCATACTTCTGCAATAGGTAATGAAACGATCCATTACATTCAGAGCAAATACATTAAGTATTTGAAGTACGTATCGAAGCATCAAATACCGAATCAATGCCCAGTACTCAGAACTTCAGATATTCCCTTCCGCCAGTACTCAATATTCTATAATAATAGAATGGTAAATTTGATGTACCGAAACTTGAAATTTGATCAGATCGTTTACATTGATTGAACATCAATGTACTTTTTCGCTAAATAATAATACCAGGTATTAAAATTACAAATCTTTAGCCTGAAATTTATAAAAATGTTTATTAAAAAAAAATTTTACTGTAAAATTGCATCGCACTTGTGTTTGAAATTTCAGAAACGGTTTGTGTAAAAAAAGCTTCCAATATCGTTAATTAATTTTTAAAGAATTAATTTTTTTACAGTGTAAGTCTCTACTCAAGACCTGCCCAGCGCTCAGTACTTCAAGTAGGTACTTGACACTTCAATGCCTACTTCAAGTAGGGTAGAGCGGGGCAAAATGGGGCAACGGGGCAAAACGGGGTTTTTGGGCAAAACGTCATTTTCCAACCAACGCCACCTTTTCCGATCCAAAAATGATTGGAAAATTTAGTTTTGCCCAAAAACCCCATTTTGCCCCGCTCTACCCTACTTAGGATATTCGCCGAGCTCTGAATTATACTCTTCAATAATATCTCAGCTTTAAATTAACTTAACAGATCCTGCAACCAAGCGAACATCCGTCACAATCCGAACAAGATCATCGATATTCGATTTTGAGACATGCGTTTCCGAACGGAAATGTCACAGGAAGCAATACGAATTTAAAAAAAACGCCCGACCGAAGTCGCGGATCCGAGACAGACAATATGAGAGGTCGTGAAAGAGACCTCGTAGATTATTCACAGCCGCGTGAAAACAACTTTTACCAAGGCACCAACTAGCTCGTCGTCTTCGCCTCAACGGTGCGCAAACCATGACGGAAATTAGGCTCGGCGCAATGAGAAGCACAGATGTAGAAGGGCCAGATAAAAGCGCGGTGAGGGAGGTGAGGGATGACCGGGAGGCCGATGGCCTACCCAGGAATCCCCCGGGGACGAAGAGAAGAGCGCCAACACACAGCTCCGCGACGCTTTTTCCCTTCGCTCTTCATCCCCGTCGCCCCCGTAGCTCCCGAAACGTAGCTGCGCAACGGCGTATAACCAGCCGTACCAGACCGGGTGTTCCTCGTTCGGCAATCTTAGCCATCGCGTCGTCTTTGTCGCTCAACGTGCGCTTGAATTATTTCTCAAGGAGGCACAATCGAGACCCCGGGCGGGAGGCGCGGGAGATCCTCGACCGGGAAGAAACGACGAGGAGAGTTTAGGAGAGCCGAGGAAGGAAGACGGGAGACGCCATGCTCGAGCCATGATTTTCCCCGTCTACTTGTGCCTCTGGTGCCGGTTCCGTTAGGGTCGAAACGCCCGTACGGCGCACGATGATTATTCCCTTGATCCATCTCGTCTGCCTTGAGCAGCTTCCTCGAGAGCCGGAGCGAGACGGATGTATAGATAGGGCGAGAGGAGCGCCTGCCGTGTGCCGGCTGCCGAGGCCTGCGGGTTATGCGGAAGCTTGAAATAAAAAGTAAAAAAAAGGCCGTCGCGAGCGCCTCGACAAGTCAAGATCAAAGCGAGTGCCACGCGAGTGGCTGCTACTCGGCCATGGGTTGATGCTCCAAGGGTCGCGTCAGGCGGAACGGAACGAGTGACAAAGAACGAGGGAGAGAGACCGACCGGCTGCTTCTGGTTGACACCCACGCAGGCTGCGATGCTATCTTAGTCGGCGGGGATTTGAAAGGGCGCCGGACCAGAGCTTTCCCCGTTTCCTCCCCTTTCTTCGTTCGTGTAAATTATCTGTCTACGTAGTCCAATCACCTCGCCTCTTCATCATCGATGCGTTCCGCTACCCAGGTGGAATTTCGGAGCAACGGGTTGTCGTGCGCCGAAAGGCCGTATTGGCCGTTATCCGGCTGGCGCACGTAGACAGAGCGAAGCCGATGGTCTTTCGAGCACCAATAAGCACTGGGCAATGCTACTACGCCACTGCTTGGCAGAGACATTTTTTTTTTTGTTTTTATCTGTAATGTTACGTTTTTTTGAACATTTCGCTTCTAGACCGGAAGTGATGTAATGCAAAAATTACTAAAAATATGTCATCCGATTTGGAACTCTCGATTTTTTACTAGAAGTCATGTCATACCGGAAATACGTCACTTTAGGTTTAGAAATCTGATTTTTCAACCGGGAATGACGTCGTATCGGAAATACGTCACTTCCGATTTTAATATCTGATTTTTCGACTGGAAGTGACGTCGTACCGGAAATACGTTACTTGCGGTTTAGAAATCTGAAAAAATTCATACGTATTCAGAAAAATAAACGAATCATTTCCATAAAAAAAAGTTTTGTTGCCGGGTAACTTGTTAACCAATTAATTTTTTGATGAATTTGTTAATAACATTTTTTTCAGATTTTTACACCATCAAGAAGTATTTGCAATTTTCTCTTATTGTTGTCGAACTTATGCGAAGTCAGCGCGCAGCGAGACTCCCTCCTTAAGTAACTTTATCACGGAAAAATGAAAAGAAGAGACGGAGGAACAGACTGGAGTGATCGATGGCGAAACCGCGAAAATCGGCACAAGTTTATCCGATTCTGTTAAATCCGATGATTTCGGAGATAATTTTTTGCGCAAGTCTGACGGGAATCAGCGATAAAAGACTGATAATTTAACTATCTCGAGCGAAGTCCCGGCTGTCGAAATGGACCTCTCAGCGAGAGACTCAAACTTTCAGCGTGACATACATTTTCAATTTCAACGAACTCCCACGGTCCGTTCCGCTCCGAGACGGCGCAAACTTGGCTCTGTCTCCGTATATTTCACTTCAAGGAGAGAAAGATGTAAAGTTCGAGACACATCGAGGAAAGAACTCGGCTCCTCATCCGCAAGTTCGTTCGAAAGTAATTATTTTTCTTTTCCCCAGCGGACAACGGCGATGTTTTTTCTAGTCTATTCCACTTCGTCGTATTTCGCTTAATTGCTTTTCATCCATTTATAACGGTCGAGCGAATATTGCACGCTGATAGGGTAACGGACGAGGCGAACTGCCGGAGCGGAGTGGAATATCTCGCGAATGACGTACCGAGCGACAATGTTAAATGGTACGAGGGAGGTGGGGCGAGGGGTTGGGCAGAACGGGTCGTGGTCCGAAACCGCGTACCTGTCATCCGATTTAATTAGCTCCCAGCATGGAGAGCTCCGCGAGCACCGTTCGGCCTCCGAAGCAATCTTTCTCTCGATCTCTCGGTCTCTCTTGCGTCCGTAAGATTAACCGCGGACCGACGTTACAGCCTGTCCATCACTCGGAGAGGAACCGCTGCAGCGATTCGGCTCTCCTGCAAGCTCGACGGGCGGCTCGATGTATTTACATATTATACGATAATTTACAACCCCACCGTGTACGCTGGAAGTGGGGAATATGGCCCACTCCGATTAACGCGCGAATAGATTAGGTATGGACCAAGCCGTATTCACAAATTTTACCCCACATCAGCCAATTTCATTTTATTAAAGTTTGGGGGGGGGGGGGAGATCACAGTTAAAGCCCAAAACGTAACGAAAATTGGCAAAAATGGCATGTTTTTAATGTCGTCTGGGGTGGTTTTCCACCCCATACATGAGTTCCCGGTTTAACTACTTAGATGTTCATCAGTCTTCATAAAACTGATTAACGCCCACCAATAAATAAATTCTGGTCCATAACTCAGAGCCCTGGCAGCAATCGACCGACGCCGCGCCAGATTAAGGTTTTACCATCGAATCGTGAAAGAAATGAAAAAAATAAATAAAAGAAGGTAGAAATGAAGTTAATCTCAACGTTTACGCTACACATTCTCTCTCGCTCCGGCGATGATGACGGCTCAATATCAGCGGAGACATCAGATTCGTGCATTGGATTTCGATTAAGAAGAATCTTATACTTACATCATTGCAACCGGTCATGCAAGCGCATTAACTTGCTTGCATGCTCTTCTATTATTAACACATCGATTATAAATCATTAAATGTACCAATCAAGGTGGGGAATATGCGCGACTTTTGCTCTGTCAAATTTCTTATTCCGCTCCGACACATTGAATCTACTGATTCTACCGAAGCTAAATTATTATCATCGAATCACCTTGAAAATTTACAAAAAAAATGTACAAAGATTTATTGAATTGTGTCACAATTTCGAACATGATCGATGCGATGTGGATGAAGCCGCGGGTACTCGAAATATGAGCGGCCTCTCTCGAATGTACATATAATATCAACGGGATTCCGAATAATGGACGGACCAGTGAATATTAAGGGGATGGACGAGATGGGAGACGGACGAGTGTACGTTGATAGAACCGCGATCAAATGTAATGCAGTGCTCTCGACTGGCATTGCGCCGTAACTGAACACGCGAGACTGGTTTCCGCTATCGGCTCCGAGGGGTGTTGCGGTGCCGTTTTGTTAATGCGGATTTCCGTTAACGATACGTTGTACTTTTAGCCGTCGGAGCGTAAATTCAGTCGAGAGCAAACCGCGAAGCCTAGTTGCCGCGGAGCTTTAATCCCCTCCTCTGTGCCGTGATAACAAGAGTGAGGCAGAAGCAGTTCAAAGCTAGCCTAGGAAACGCATACGAGGGGGATATTGCCACAGAGCGTGGCAGCCGAGATAGAGAGGAAATATCGAAGCGAATCTCCCTCCGAGTCTACGATGGGACTTTCGGTTATGCGCAATCCTGCACCATTTTCTCTTTGCCGCTCGACGGTTATATGGAATATTGCCGGATACAGCTGTTGCGTACACCGATTCATCGTGCATGCGGTATCTCGCGGGTAGGGCTCGGTCGAAGCAGGGATTTCCCAAATCGAGCATCCGGGAAAACGCTTTCGGTCAAATTTAATTGGCACTTGTCTCGCGGGGATCGTGCATTACCGGGTTCTCTCACGGTTGTCGATCCATGCGCTTGTTTTTTTTCGGGATATTTCAGTCGATCGGACTGCCGCCCTTTCAATCGTTCTGTCCGTCGGTTTATGTCGGAGAAAAAGTATGATGAAAGGTTCGATCGATCTTCCGGGTAGAAACGGCTATGCTGGAGAGACAGTGACCAGATGGGGTTTGCTCTGGCTGGCCGTTTCACGCCAGCACCGCCGTGGGAATGGCCCGGCCCCGGGCTTGGCGCGGACTCGCGCCAGCGCAACCATCAGCTAGCCATGGAAGGTGATCGGATGTGGCCAATCGTTGGGCGAAGCAACGTATCGATGTTGCCGATATTGACACGCGAGCTTGACCCAGTCGTCGAGGGAGGCTCCGATGATAACTGCTTGCCAATATTGGCCCCAAGGTCGATCAAGAGGATCCGCCGATAATTGGTACTCAATGTAGGCCCTCTATAGGTTACTTGATAGGGCGAGACTGTAAATGTTGAAATATCGCTTTTTTATGCTTCGCACATCTGCAAGATTATATTATTATATTATATTTTATATATTTTCTCTGGCGAATACTCTCAAAGCGATCATACTCCGTTAATGTACTTTCGTTTGCGCGAAATAACTTAAATTGGCGCCATCTCGCGGGGGAAGCCGGTGATTGGTGGCCCAAAGTTGGCATCACATCGCACAAACGGACGATTCGCGTGGCGATGTTCGTTCGAACGTTGTCCTAAAATCGGCAGACCAGTGGCCGGTGATTCAAAGCTCGGCGGACCATTGGCCTCAAATCAACAAACCTACGATCAGTTAGTTTGCCTAGAATGGTCCTTAAATCAGCGAACAAACAGTTGACGCGTAAATACTCGGCCAAGTATTTGTCAAAAATCGGCAACCCAACGATTGGAAACTGTATGTTCGGCTGAACATTGGCCGAACGTTGGGGATTCGACAATCGCCGCGCCAACACTGGCCCGACACTCGGCCGTGTCCGTTGGTCCATCAAGCCTACCTTGGTGTGCGAGGTTGCCAAGAAATACTTACCGTGGATCCAGCGCTCAAAAGGCAGCCTAAAACTAGTGTTCCTTCTAGAGTCCGCGACGCGATCGAAATCATGTTACCAATGAAAGGATTCTATGAAGCCCACCTTGGTGTGCGAGGTGGCCAAAAAATACTTACCGTGGATCCCGCGCCCAAAAAGCAGCCTAAAACTAGTGTTCCTTCTAGAGTCCGCGACGCGATCGAAATCATGTCACCAACGAAAGAGTTGTATCCAGCCCTTGTGTTACGCGCAACAACCTCGCGACGGACTCGTCGATTATCCATTGTCCTCTGTGTTGCGGACAACGGCGACCTCACGCCGAGCCAGTGGCTCCGGACAGTTATTTCCAGCGAGGTTTCGACGGGCACAGAGGTGAACACTCGCAGGACACGCATATAGAGGGATAATGGCGTGTACCGTTCACGTAACATGTGTACATTATGGAGTGGAGTATCCGGCGTAGTAGTCTCCACGCCACGGTCGGTGATGGCTCGTCGATATACAGTGGAATAGTGCAAAATAGAGGAGAAACGGTGGCGATACGAAGGGAAGGGAGCGGGGGGACGAACCGACGATGCAGCACACAAGAGATGCGGTCGTAGACCGTAAACAAGTGGGAGGGATTGGGGCTGAAAGGCGAACGAGTGAGCGGAATAGAACGTCCGATAGGCGAGATATTGCGTCGGTCGCCGTCGGTGTTGAAACGCAACGGAGGTCCGCGGTCTTCTGGAAAATATTGATGAGGCTTAAATGGCTTTTGAAACGATATGGAGCGATATGGATGGGGAGGGGGGGTGGGAGGAAAAGGGGGGTATGGCGCGATGGAAAAGCCACGCTGAGAGTGTACCGGTAAATATTTCGATCGGTCTCACAAAGGCCGCGGGTTGCACACATCGGCTCGGTGCACGCACCATCCATGCTGCGTTACAATCGCATTAGAAGGTGGGTAGTCACGTTCGGGACACAGCGACACGCGGAGGTTGGTACACACGATCACAGAGACGAACGAGCTCGGCGGGATGTTTAGGTCGTGGATCGGTATAGCGTGGAACAATGAGGGTGCGGAAGCGATATAGATGAACTGATATTGAGCTGGTATGCGAGTAACAAGGCGAGAGGGAGAGCGTACATGCCGGGTTACCGTTACTCCGGTAGATAGTATCGGAAAACGAGGAAGGGTGAGGAAAGATGGGATAGAGTGGAGTCCCTCGGGCCTGCGTCGACGCCTCGATGTGGTAAAGGCCGATCGCTCGGCAGGAGAACGGCGCGATAGCCCAGTTTCGGCCAACTGGTTGTGTTCCTCTTCGCCTCGGTACATGGGGAAAAAATGGAGGTTGCGAGACATCGAGGAAGATCGGCGACACACGCGAAGTTATCCAGACGAGACTCCACTGTACGGGAGACCGGGGGCAAAAGTAACACGGGGCAATTGTAACAAGCGGCTGCGCAACGCTGCGCATGATCGGACGCATCGGATATGAAGCGAGCAACATTATAGACATCACCTTATGGCCATGCACCTCATAGCTGAGTTTTTTAAAATACCAATTCGCTGAAACCAAATGTGATTCGCGAAGTGATTTTTCGGCCGTTCGGATCGCGTTAGCTAGGCAACACAATACAAAATATTAGTGCAAACAAGCACAAGGAATTGAAAGGTACATTTTTGCAGAACATTTTGATCGTTGAGACGATCCGTTTAAGATTGTTATTAACCGATGCCACAGTAACTTTGCTAATAATCATGTGTGGGGTCGATTGTAACAGTCGATCCGGGTCAATTGTGCCAGCAATAATTAACATCTACCAATGCCAATACCAATACCAATATATTTTCTTTATTTTATTCTTACATTCTAAGCAATCAGCGATAATTTATACACTTATAATTTATAACCAACCAATTGCAGACTATAACATTTATAGTAGTGCTGTATAGTTAGGCCGACTAAAATGTCTTAGCCGGGTAAAACAGCTTCGACGGCTAATACATTTTTAAATTTTTTAAATTTGAATAAAACATTTTCGGTGATAATGCACCTCGGTTCTATTTCTTCATAGCGGTCGGCGAAGGATTTCATTGGTACAGGAGGATGTTACAAATGACCCCACTACCCGTTAAAATTGACCCCAAGGCGGCCCAAATTCTTACCAAATTTTGTTTGTGTTTAAAGGGGCGGTGTTCGCAATTTCGGACTACTTTCAGCTTGAATTTTTTTAACTAAATACCTAAGACTAGGTTAATGGTACACCATTGGATGCCGAAGCGTTAGACTCTCGGAGTTGTGGGTAAAAAAAATAAAAAATAATTTTTGTTTCTTTTGTCCCCGGTCCCCCCTACCTTCGGGTTACGCTCATGAGGCCGATCGCTCGGCAAGGAGAACGGCACGACAGCCCAGTTTCGGCCACCCGGTTGCGTTCCTCTTCGCCTCGGCACATGAGAAAAAAAATTGAGGTTGCTAGCCATCGAGGAAGATCGGCGACCCACGCAAAGTTACCCAGACGAGACGCCACTATACCTGCGGGTTACGCTCATGCGGGTCTTCGATCGGGCGCATGTTTTACGCCGCTGCGAACGCAACGATAACGACGCGACTAAGTTAATCGACGACGATGAACGGAACAACGGAGTGAAAACAAGATAAAACGAAGGAACTGCATCGGCGCTGCTGGCAACCATTAAAGAATTACTGGACTGCGGAACTTCGGAGAGCCCCGGCCATTGCCAATTACAATGGCACTTACATTCCGGAGCTCACAGCGGGAACCGTGCGCCGCGCGCTTGAGGGCAATGGGTCGAGACAGCGAGGGAGCAAAAAGATAGGGAAGCTACTTAACAACCGCCGGGGTGGGTACACCGTCGGCGAGGACTGCGGCAACATGCACAGCTCGCAAATTCCGAAGCGCAAGAGGCAAAGCTCGTTCGCACGGGGATGCCGTAGGAACGGGATAAAACGCTCCACCTAGCGCCAGGTGGTTCGTGGTCCACGGAATAGGAGAGAAGAAAATAATAAAACCAGCACCGATGCCAGCAGCAGCCACCTTCGCTTTCTCCGCCGGGTCCGAGCGAGAGACAGACACACGGAGACGGAATGAGTGAGGGGTGCGCGCGCCCGCGCACTGCTCTCCAGGGGAGAGCGGGGCGAAATGGCACACCGGGGCAAAACGGGATAATGAGACCAAACGCAATTCTCCAATAACTTTGAAATGATGGCGATGCACCCAGAAAAAAAAAAAAATTTCGGCCACCGTTTAGTTAGTTCAAGTAAAATATTTATTTGATTTAAGTAACTATTTACTTAATTTAAATAAATATTTATTTAAATCAAATAAATATTAATGGTAGTGCGTGGGGCAAGATGGGTTTAAAAATCTGGCTGTATCGATAGGACAAAATTGGGCATCCAAAAATTATTGGAAAATTGAGTCTCGCTCTCGCAGTCCCGTTTTGCCCCGCTGTGCCATTTTGCCCCGGTCTCCCCTACCTGCCGAGAATGGAAAAAGCAGAAGGAGATAGGAAAATGGGGAGGGAAAATAAGAAAAACGACAACAAAAACGAACCTCCCTGCAGCTGTACTTTACTGCACGTGGGATTCGCGCTGGTTGTTGTTCTTGTTGTTGTCTCTCGTGTACTTCCAGCGCAAGAGGCGTTTACCCGAAGATCCAGAGGGCACGGACGGGGGGGGGGGTGGACAGTAAAAGTATGAGAAGCGTAGGTAGCACTAGTGAGAATGAACACAGAAGGAGCGTATAAAGTACGTACCAAAGAGGGAGCGAGACGGGGGTAGTTACCGCGGCGGAAACGACCTTTTTCGTGCAGGGGGGCACACGAGAGCCCGGTGGGGTCTCCGGTGCGCAAAGAACACACTAAACCCGTTTACGAGCAGCCTACAAAGCTTTGCCGAGCCTCGAGCGAGCGGCGCAAACATGAGACGGGTAACAACGATGAGAGGGATTCTTGCGGTCCTACGGAAAGATCCACGGCGCCGGAATTGCAGCCCGCAGCGTTTGCACCCGGTGGCCTCCTCGGGGTTGCACATCGTCCCCGACGACGTACGAGCGTCACTCCGGCGAAGACCATTCCCATCCTACCGTTCGTACGCTATCGTAAAGCTTCCGACGTGTCTAAGAATAATGCGATTGATCTCACACCGCTCGCTTCTTTCCCTTCTCGTTCTACCTGCTGACGCGCTCGAGTGCCGTTTCCGCCGTACGGGACGCGGAGAATGTCCCCGGGGACATATTCGCGGACAGCGCAGTCAGCCGCACTTCGATCGTCACGCTCCTGTGGCGATCCTTCGAGAACTACAGGTTAATGGCGAAGCGCGAATGGACAAAAAAAGGGGCCGTCGGTAGAGTCGTAGGGGAGAGCGGGGCAAAACTAAATTTTCCAATCATTTTTGGATCGGACAAGGTGGCAAAACTGGGCAGAAAAGCCTGATGTATCCGATAGGGCGAATTCGGACATCTAAAAATTATTGAAAAATGACGTTGTGCCCAAAAACCTCGTTTTGCCCTGTTGCCCCATTTTGCCCCGCTCTACCCTAATTCTTTCCCCTGCAGCTTTGAAAGTTTGAAAGAGTATGGTTTGTGAATCATTAAAAAAATTGCAGCCAACTGTGACGAACTGCTGGATCGGTAAGACGTCAGGTGTGTATAAGAATGGTTTTTTTTTTACTTGAATAAAAATATCAAATACTCAATTAAAATTCGCTTGCGATTTGCCGGAGAAAAAAATTGTTTCAATTCTTGCAATTCCGTACGAGATTGAAACGACAATATATCACTTTGACAGTCTCGCCGTCGTTGTTTCTATACTACATGGAATTGTAAGAATCAAAAGTAGAATTGAAATAAAAAATATTTCCTTCCCAGCTCGCAAGCGAATTTTTTTTCGGTGAACGATTAAAAAGAAAAAAAGTGCAGTGTTTATGTTTTCCAGCTTCGAAAGCTTGAAAGAGCACGGTTTATGAATTATTATTATATTATTAAAAAAAAGAGGCCCCCAACTATAACGAACGGTCACGATTCTTCCGGATCAGTAACGCGTTAAGTGTGTACACGAATGGCTTTTTTAATTCCAACCTAAAAAAAAGAAGGAAAAAAAGGTGTCGTTTATCCGAGCAGTGGTTGCGCGGAAGCCAAATTAATTGCCGCGACTTCTTTTTCCATACGTATCTACGTGGGGGCAGGCCGCAGCGCGGAAATTAAGCGGAACGTTCGTACCGCCTTGGGCATTATATGTGATGCGAATCTCTGGCGCGTATTATAGAATAATCTATTCCGCGAGTGGATGATAGTGTTGGGATGGGGTTTTGAGGGGTGAAGCGGCGCGAATGCTCGGTGTGTTCCGTGTGTGCTACGGTGCGGCGTGCATTAGTATACATCGATGCAGGATTGCATGCCGCTACTGAGCTCGGTGTATAGATTCCGTTAATGCTGGTCTCGCTCCGTTAGCACGCAATGCCGTCGTCTCGGTTCGCCGGGGTTGCTATCATCCTGCCCCTCCGATATAGCGACCACCCGGCACTACAGTGCACACGTACCGGCGGCCGATATAACCAGGTATACACATGTAAAATCCCGGACTGCGCCGCGACTACCCGAACAAACGTCCAGAAACCCTTCGAGCCTGTTCGAGAACTTCGAGAACACACGAGAGGGTTCGAGAGAGAGTGCCAGGGTGGAGAGAGCCCCGGCGGTCTGTATGCGCGCCTATAATCGAGGTGAGGTCGTGAGGGGATTGCACCGTGGGCGATCTCACCGGCGAGGACAACCTCGGGCCAACGCGGCGAGAGCGATCCAGACAGAGGCGGGGCACAAACGCTCGTTGTTACCGCTTATTTACCATGTAATGCAAAGTCTCGAGCGAGTACGCTCGGATAGTGGGCGGCGAGAGTACGAAAGAACCGAGAAGACCCGCGGCCGGCCCGGGGGAGCGAGAGTGAGCGAGTGAGCACTCTGATTTATGAGGTTTGTTAATGGAGATCGCGAGGGAGGGCAAGGGCCTCTCTCCGCGTCTATATAGCACACTCGAGACCCTCGTGTATATCGCCCGCTCGACTGTTATATGCAATTTTCGACTCGGCGTGCACGTAGACCCGATGGAGGATGTATTGGGGCTGGGTTGCGTGTATGTATGTGGAAGGTCCTCGTATATTTATCGTTATTGAGAAATTACTAATAGCAGTCAAATAAATCTTCGAAGCTCCGGTCGACTCACAGCTAATCTTGCGCATACATACGGTACTACAGAAATTGATAACCCATATAAATCTCCGGGTTAGGCCAGAGGCTTGTCGTCACTCTCCATACCCTACGCCCCCCCCCCCCCGTGGGTCCGCACACTCGGCCGCTAAACTTTCATGGCTCCGGCACTCGACGTCCCAGCGGAACACACTGCCGGAGAGCTTTGGGGAATGGCTGGGACTCTCGAGTGGGGAATAAAAACCCGGGTTATATATTCTCGAATGAACTGACCCACTCGCGCCGAAATAGCGGAGGATCTCACGGGTCTCGACCTCCGAAGCCACTCTCCCTCCTGCGATCGCCTTATAACAATTCAACCCTCTCCCGTTCATCCGACTTGGCTTGAGTAATCCTGTTCACGCCCTCGATGATCCTCCATCCTCTTATCCGTAGCGCGAGTTATCGCGACGCCGGCTCTCACGCGGGGTTATAGAATTTCGTGTCGAAATACCATTCGTGGGTCAGTTTTTATGTTAAAGACACGGTCGGCGAGAATCGTCGGTGAGAAGCGGATCGACGCATCGTTGCTTTTCGATTGCTTTCGGCTTGCGACGGAGAAGCCAAACGTTGCGTTTCTACAAAAGACTACACTGAGAAAAAGATCTGGTGGGGTAAAAGAGGTGAATATGGCCCTCCTCGATTAACAGGTAATTCAATGATATATGGACCGGGCCATATTTCCCACTTTTACCCTAAATATGACTATATCGTTTGAGAGATATTACCATAGCACATAGTAGGGAACTAGGGCGCTAGCTATGGTAGGAAGTACCGGATTTATAAGAATTTTTCGTAGATATTATGCTCAAAATTCTTTGAAAATCTGAAACTTTCCGCCATAGGTGGCGCCCTAGTGCCCTACTACTATGGTAATTTTTCTTAGATGATCGATAATTTTTACTAGATCCTTCTCTCAGTGTACCTGAAACCGAGTCAAAGTCTTTTTCTATCCGCCAGTTATCTCACCTCGCTGGGCGACCTGCTGTGACTTTGGATCGGTTTCTCGCCGCTAGATGGCCAGCCGCGGAGGCGTTTCTCGCAAGAGAAGCATCGCTGCCACCGTTATAAGCAGCGCTGCGCGTCGAACACACCTAAGAGCTGTCGTCAACGAGTGCTGAGCATAGGCTAATGTTGTTTTCACTTACAATTTTGATGAGCAAACCCATTTGTGATAATAAATAATTTTATTCAATCAAATCTTATTAGCAAGCTTCTGCAGGAAAGTACACTGGGTATACACTTATTTTCATAGTCTCGCGAGCTCTCCCCTTTCCCATCGTAAACGAGAAAGTCGTTCATCGAGCAAATCGCCCCAGGAGCTTGAGACTCCTTTATGCCGTTGGCGGTCTGATGGATGCGACTGCACCTAAATGCTCTATCCTCGCGCTACGGGTGAAAAAGGTAGTGCGAGGCGGTGAGCCCGAACAGAACAAAGTGCTGCTGAGCGCTGGTGATGCGAAGAAGGAACGTCGTGTGCCGTGACCGAGAGGGCTTTAAGTATAGGTGATGTACACCAGCCGCGAAAGCGTTCCGAAGGATCACGTCAAATTTATGGGATCGTTCGATTACCGTCACCAGCCGCGGTTTTCGCCCCTCTCTATGGCTCCTGCTACAAACTGCTGCTGCTGCTCCTGCTGATTCCACTTTCCAGGAAGCGCTTCCAACCCTGCTGAGACGCTAACCGTTACAGCCACCTTTACAACGCATCCGTCTTCTCCGCTCTCACGTGAGTTTCATACGCTATATGTATAGAAACGTTACCCTTTGGATAATCAAATCCAAGTTAGGCAACATACCGTGAATCAAAAAGGGACACTTGAGTTCTTGGTGTCTTGGGTTCCGCGTATTCCGGCCGAGATATATTATAATTAGTACCCTTGGTTTCTCCACTCGAGCACGCAGGCAACATTGATATGTCCAAAGGATTCGGATACTTTCGTAATTGGATGGATTGCGGTAAATAACCAGGAGGTTGGGGCGAGAAGCGTACGAGGAGTTCGGCCCTTTTTGCAATTTCATTTTGATTGGTGTATGAGGGTTGTTAGTGTTTGAGCTACTGCAACGAGGCCACCGAGAAACATTACGCGGGCCGAGAAGCACAAAACTCATCCCCTCGGTCTCACTCATTCCTCCCGACTTTTCGTATAACGAAAATTCCGTCTCTCTATCTGGAGGGGACTCGAGAGGGCGTGAATTTCACGAATCGCATAGCCGACGCACCCGGGCACTATACACTACTGTCTATGGTTCGCATTGTCTTGCTATCTTTCCCGGTAGGAGCTCTCCGGAATCACAAACGAGTATAACGTGGCCAGGCCTCGTGTTCATTATCGCGGAATCGCTTTATGAGGGAGAATATAGTGAGACCCAAGAAACGACCGTATAGAAGCGCGGAGAGAGGCACAAGTGGCGATCCCTTTGACTTCAATTTTAGAGGGAAGATTACAGTTCTGACAGTGAGTGCACGCAAGTTCTATCGCGCTCCCGCGGTTTCGCGCGAATAAACCATCGAGCTTGATTTTACGTACGTAGGCGCGGTCGCGGGGCAAAACGGCCTATCAAACGATTTTCCGAAGATCCATTGAAATACACTTCGCAGGAGTTTCATTTTTTTTTTTTTTCAATACCATTTTTTTCATTATGTTACCAACTTCACAGAAACATAGAACTTTTCTGATATTTTTCAATGTACAAACCCAAGTGTTTAAAAAAATATAATCAGAGCTCTTACGAACAGTTCACTTTTTTCAATATCACTTAAAAAAATATATTTTTCCAACTTCACAGAAACATAGAGCTTTTATAATATTTGGTAACATGCGAATCCAAGGGTTGTTATTTTAAATATAATCAGAACACCCTTGCGAACGGTTGATCGCGTGGGATATTTGATACGATACTTTTACCGACAAAAATAAATGAAACTCGCTTTTTTGAGTGAAATCGCCGGACCTCCTGCCTCCCAGAGGCACACATAACAGAAGCAGACATAACACGGCACTGAGAGCATGCGCTCTCGACAAACTATTTCCACGGAACTTTCTCGTATTTTTTCTCTTCTCTTTTTGGAGCGAATCATATAACCACCGTGAGCCAGTGGAGGCGCAGTAAAATACACCCGCAATACACGCACACAGATCACGACTTGAAAAAAAGGTTTCGTGCGCATTGGACGGTAAAAAAGGGATTTACGATTCGGAGGGCAACGTGCACGGCAAAGGGAACAGGAGCGTCTATGGGCACGAAGTACAGAGAAATGAAGTCGGTAAAAAAAAAATGACCCGACGAAAGAAGGAGAGTTGGCGAGGGAGGGAGGTTTGCATCGTGTCGGGGAGCTTTCGCTATCGATTAATTCTCATCTGATATACCAACCGCGAGTTAAGTTCGATATTGCGAACTATATCGCCCGCCAGAAAACTCGACGGAGCGTACGAACAGGTAAAATATGAAAGCGCGCTAGGAGGCAAGGTGGAAAACGAACGAGGAAAACATGTACCGAGGTTCGGCGGAGCGTGGGCTATATTATAACCTTCTATGCATGTTCGATAGCACGGGCGAGAGTGGTGCAGCGCGGCGGAACAGGGCGAGAGAGACGGGGGAAGAAGGCCTTAAGAGGGTTGAAGCTAACGCCGCGCCGCGGCGAGTCAGCGCTTTTAATTATTTTGTGTAATAACGCGAGAAATATATCGCCGAGTGGGGAGAAGAGGTACCGAACCGTCGGAGCAAAAGGGCGGCCGCGCACCACCGGAACTTTCAATAGCGCGCTTTAATATGCTCGCTCTTTAATGTGCTATATTACTCCTGCCACCGCGTTCTCCAACCTCCGCGTCTGCAACCTTCGAAGGGACATTCTGACGGCTGCAGTCTAGACCGGCTTGTTAAAATATTAAAAAAACGATTCCATGTACAAAATCTACTTGAAAGTTTATGGCGCTTCACTTGCGGTTGGAAAATCTCATTTTTCTACCGGAAGTGCCGTCATTCGGGGAAACGTCGGTTACGATTTGAAAGTCGCATTTTTCGAGGGGAAGTGATGTCATAGCGAAAGTACGTCGCTTCGAGTTGGAGAATCGAATTTTTCGAGTGGAAGTGACGTCATAGCGGAAGTACGTCACTTCCAGCTGGAGAATCGAATTTTTCGAGCGGAATTGACGTCATACCGGTAAGATGGAACACAGCTGGAAAGCTTGACACGAATGGATTTTAACCCTTTGCGTCATGGTGGGTCTCCCACCTTCTTTCGCTCAGTTTTCAATTTTTTTAAACTAATTTCATGACATAAAATACCGAGGTTTCGTTTTTACAGCGTCAAAATATATGGTTGTTACAAAAAATGGTAAAAAAAACCTAAAACTTAGTTCACTTAGCGGTAGAGGAGAACAGAGGAAAGCAGGACAGTTGGGCAAAACGGGACAAAAAAATCGGGATGCACCGATGGGGCAAAATGAGTGGTCTTAAATTATTGGAAAATTGTGTTCCTTAAAAACGCAATTTTGTTTGATTCCGATTGTCTGTCTCGTTTTGCCCCACTGTACCATTTTGCCCCGGTCTCTCGTACCAATTACAGTAAGGTATCTTAATGCGACTGAGAGAACCGAGACGGGTGCATGCATACAGTAATGCTCGTGACTCCGTCGTATTGCAAATTATCCGAAGAATAGAGCCGGCTGGGTGAATCTCCACTATCTTCGAGGAGAGAAGGCGAAGTCTGAAGCGGAGCCCGTTCGCCGGGCCGCGCTGCGCTGCAGCTATTGCCCCTGCCTGCCTGTCTTCCTACCTACCGGCGTGTCTCGATTGAAATTTATTGACATGATATAATTACATGCCACGTTGCTTGAACGCGCTCAGCAGCCGGGTTAGTCACGTTAACCTCCGACGCCTCTCATTATGCGGCTCCGTAGGCACGGAACCTGTCAGGCCTGCCTCCGGATCACATTCCGAAAATATCCTCTCCCCGGGAAATCCTCGTATTTATCGCGGCCCGCTTACCAGGCTTAGGACGGGCAACAAACCTTTACTATTACTATTAAGGATTTCACGAATTTTGGCGACGAGTTATTCAGTTACTATTTATATAAATTACTACATATATAGGTTTTTTTTAAAACGATTTTACACCCTGTGAAATAACACTTTGTCCAATAGTGCGATAAACGTTTTCTAAACTCGTGCGATTGCAACACTCGCCTTTGGCTTGTGCTGCAAACTCACTCGTCAGAAAAAGTTTTAAGCACTAATTTTTTTACATTTCTGATTTTTTTTAATACATTTTTTCTTTAGTCGCAACCGTAGCACTTCGGGGTTACTCGGTATGAGTGGACGTTAACTGTACTTCCCGGATGTCAGTAACAGTCCATTTGTAAAAAAATACGTATGAAATTTAATGCACTGGTACTGGAAGTTTTTACGCATGAACCGGTACATTAAATTTCATATACAATTGTGATGAACTATTTATGTACAGTTCCCTAAAACCTTTGGAAATACTTTACTTTCAACAATTTACTTAAATTTTTTGTGACAATAGTGCATTAAATTAAAAAATTGGTTTAACAGTGCAGGTTCGCTTCACGTTCAATCGATGTCAGGATATGGTTGTTTTATTTAATATTATGAAACTTCTTTATGTACATAATTACTTTTTATTATTACTTGTTCATAGAAAAAAATGATTTATAAATCGTTCCGAAATACCGTCGTAACGCACATGGTCTTCGCGATTCGCGATCTCGGAGAAAGACATCAATTTCCAGGATCATTGCCGAATCGTTTCGCCCCCCGATCGATGAAAAGTTCTTAACTGGCGGAATCGATAGGCCAGTCAAGGTACCCATAGAGCATTATTTATAATACTCCGCTCCGAGATATTCCGCGAGAACGCCCCCGATGTAACGAGATATCGATTAGGTGTGATATCTCGAGTACGGAGTTTCTCTCGCGCACCCTTGGATTCACACTGTTCGTGCCACTGGAGGATTAAGTGCTGGCCTCCCCGTTACGACGCGATGCAGCGTTGGCGAGCTCTTTGTCTTCCTGCCGATAGCCCATCCTGCGCTTGCCACACACAGACAAGGGGTGAGGAGAAATTAATTTTCAACGACACGCGCGAACATCGCACCGCGCAATAATGCACATTTATTTATTGTACCGAATAACCGCGCTAGCGCGCACGAAAAACCGTTCGATTTTCGGAGATTTAACGGAAATTAATTTACCGATGGCTGACGCACCGTTCACAGGTTGTTTCGACACACCGCACGCTGCTCTACTTTGTTCAGTGGAAAATTTAATTTGCACCGAAACGCGTTGCGCCGGATAAAATTTTAATCGCGACGTCAAGTATTAATTTTTAAGCCTCCGAAAGCTTCTCGGGTATCGATAAAGACTTTACATTTTTTTTTGTCACAGCTATTTTACGGATGGACTGTTACGTTCCGTTCATTGAAACGCATCGCGGATATTTCATGACGTAACGAGAGTCAAAAACGTTTCGCATTTAAAAACACGCTACCGCTACGTCGATCGCCAATTGGCAACATGCAATGTGCGTGAAAAGATTGTTGAGTATAAATCAATTGTTAAGTTTATTAGGTGTCAAAAATGGTTACATGTGTATTTTCAATAAATTCACTACCGCTACTATTGCAGATTTCTTGTTTGTAAGTCAGGGCACAAAACTGTTATTCCAAAACTGTTGTATACGCGAGCATGTAATTTTATTGAATTATGTAAAAAAAGGGCTTACCCGTATATACTATGTAATAAATAAATAAATAAATTAGGGAATGCTGCACTTGGGATGATAATAAACTTTTGGCGCGTTTCGTATTTCAAGCTCCGTTGACACGGCAATTCTGCCGTGTATATTTATGTATATACACATTTTTTAATAATACGCGACAATATAATGTCAAATTGTTATTTTGGGTGCCGTCTAGACACAATACCTTTAATGCAATTAAATTGCAGCCTACCAGGTTTTATGTCAATATATTTTTATATATACCCAGGATCATCTACTCGTTATCGGGCCTTGTAATTACCAAAGTCTATTGTTATTAGATTTTGCCGTGCTTCGTTAGGTAATTTTTAGCCGCCGCCGATGACCTATCGAGGAAAGTTTCGCAAGTGCAATGAGTCCGATAATAGTCAGACTTCGATGCGGCAAAAATAAGAAAAAAGAGTTTTTCTCATACACACTAATAAATAAATAAACTAGTGAGTGCTGCACATGGGATGACAATCAATTTTTTGTGCGGTTTGTATTTCAAGCTTTGTTGATACGGCAAAATATCTATATATACAGTTTTTAATATCACACGAAATCATAATGGCAAATTGTTATTTTGGTATCGGTCTCGACACAATACTTTTAATGCAATTAAATTGCACCCTACCAGGTTTTATTTCAATATATTTTTATACACACCCAATATCGTCTTATCGGGCCTTATAATTACCAACGTTTATTGTCATTACATTTCACCGTGCTTTGTTACTTAATTTTTATCCGCGGCCGATTACCCGCCGAGGGAGGTTTCGCAAGTGGAGCGAGTCCGATAATAGTCAGACTTCGATAATAGTTTAAAAAATAAGAAAAAAATAGAAATGTATGAAAAAAAAATCGAAAGGAGTTACCATGGGTACCCGATTATTTCGATCCCTCACTGCGAGTACCGAGTCGCAGGATACCGCCGGGGGCTTACGGCGATAAAGTTCGTTCCTCATGGAATGCCGGCTCTCCGGAATTTCGGTCAAAAGTTGTGGAGTACGCGGATCCGCCAGTGCTGCGAACGTTGTCGGCGGACCCCACGAGCCGGATAGCTCGCTATTTCCATCGCTGTGACGTACCTTTAATAACGCGAGGGTACCGACGGTACCGGCGCACTACGTTACCGGAGCGCTACCCAGGGGCGTGCGGTGCACGACACGTGGCGCTGTACGGAACGAAACGACTACCCGGCGGTTTACTGCATATTAGTCCGAGAGCCATGGATTCCCGGAAGTCAACGCGAAATCGCTGCGAAAGGAAGCGAGGCGGTTCCGCACTAATGGAACAGTTTTTCTTTATTTTTTTTTCTACCTCTCCGGTTGAGAATCACCAAGCCAAAGAACCGCTGTCGGCAGGTTGGAAAAGAGGCAACGGGTTGTCGATAAACGCCGAAGGAGATTTTTCTCATCGATTATCGTAAATTTTAATTAAATTCGAAGCCTTCGAGTCCAACGGCCAATAGGGAGCGAGCTGTGCACCTCTGAGCGTTTTCCTCATCAGCGCGCACTCTCCGCCGAAGTCCCGGTAACCGTCTTTCGTAGGGTTCGCACGGCTGAAGGTATATCGAAAGGTAGGCTGCGGAAAATTATTTCGTTAAAAAAAAATTATTCGTACGAAGTTTCGTAAAAAATAGTTTTGTTGAATAAGTGACAAACTCAGTTGTCCCGGCTTGAATATACAAACTTGTACTTTCATTTACCGTGTGATTAACAATTTTTGTTTTTACTTCTGTTTGTAAAACTGGAAGCCGTTTGTTTGTAAAACTAGAATTGTCGACCGGAAAATTAACAAATAAATATTGTGGATGTTTGTTGAAAATAAGTTGTTGCAAAAACTGCAAACATTTTTTGCTGTGTACAACGGTCTCCGGCAGTATTCTGCGACTCGGTACTCGCAGTGAGGGATCGAAATAATCGGGTACTAATGGTAACTCCTGCCGATCTTTTTTTTTTTCTTCTTCTTTTACCGTATCGAAGTCTGACTATTATCGGACTCGTTCCACTTGCGAAATTTCCCTCTGCGGATTCATCAGTCGCGGCTAATTTCCCAACGAAGCACGGTAAAATGTAACGACAATAGACGTTGGTAATTACGAGGTCCGATAACGAGTAAATAATACAGGGTATATAAAAAACAGATATTGAAATAAAACATGGTAGCGTGCAATTTAATTGCATTTAAAGTATTGTGTCAAGATCGATCCCAAAACGGCAATTTGAGCTTATATTGCCGCGTGTTATTAAAAAATATATATATTTTACCGTATCAACGGAGCTTTAAATACGAACCGCACGAAAAAACTATCATCATCCGAAATGCAGCACTCAGCGGCCAATAAAGGAGCAATAAAAAAGTGAGGTAAATGCACCAATGCTCGGAGGGTTAAAAGCATCCCCAAATACAGCAGCTATTAATCGGCGACGAACAAATCATTCGTGAAAATAACTGAACCGAATATGAAGCTGACAGTTTCCAGTTTCCAAAACAGATCGATAAATTACAAGAAGATAGATATTTTTTTTTAGATATTTTTTTTAAAACTGGTCCAAATGTACCAGTTTTCGAACGCGCTTTCTCGGCACGTCCCTATATTCGTACACTGTATGTCCGGATATTTCGGACAATTATAGACTTTGAGAATTCTGACGTACGAACTCAACTAGGTCATATTAACTACAAGAATATGTTCAAACACCGACGATGTGGTGTCCGGAAATTGGTGCCAAAAATGCAACAATAAAAACTAATTTAGGCTTAAAGCTCATATAACTTTTTTCTGCGAATCAATCAATGTTTGTAGACACTATTAAAAGTCTCAACTTGACTTTTTAATACTTAAATTCGTAATAAATCAAATCTGCACAGGAGTGTCCAATGGCTGGGACGTGTCCGGGCATTGGTACACTGAAAAAAAATTCGCTTGCGGGCTGCCAAAGAAAAAAATGTTTGTTTCAATTCTATTTTCAATTCTTACAATTCCATACGATATTGAAACAATGGCGGCAAAACTGGCAAGGTGATATGTTATCGCTTCAATCCAGTATAAAATTGAACGAATTGAAAGTAGAATTGAAACAACATTTTTTGTTCATTGGCAGCCCGCAAACAAATTTTACTTGAATCAATGATATTTTTTTTTCTGTGTACCGTTACCTTGCACCACTGAATATCTGCCTCATCCGCGCGCATTGTCAGTTCTCGCCGAAGTCCCGAAGACTGTCATTCGTAGGGTTGGCAGGGCTGAAGGTATTTCTAAAGGTACTCACGTGTACAACGGTCTACCGTTGTTGTCGTCCTTGAACCAGAGCACCATGACGAGAAAATCGGGTCCCGACGGCGTGATGTCGCAGGGCAATTCCACCGCGCCACCCTCCACTGCACTGATGTTCACCAGCGGCACTGCGACATACGGAAGAGAAAATAAAGGTCATATACAAATTCAACAAATTTTCTATACGGACTACACCCAGAAAAAAAAATTATTTGACGACCACCGTTTATTTGGTTTAAGTAAAACATTTATTTGATTTAAATAAATATTTATTTGCTTTAAATAAATATTTATTTGCTTTAAATAAATATTTATTTGCTTTAAATAAATATTTATTTGCTTTAAGTTACTATCTATTTAATAAAAATAAATATTTATTTTAATAAGATAAATATTTTACTTAAACCAAATAAACGGTGGCCGTCAAATAATTTTTTTTTCTGGGTGTACGCGGCACATTTTACCGCTCATGTGGCGTTATGAGCTGCAGCCGCATCGGCGACTTCGCACGAGCGCGATCGGAGACACACGAGGCTTAAGGAAGTATCGATAGAGGCGCGTTTCTCCAGGGAGCCAAATTCTTATCGCGTCGTTGCAGCCGAAAATCGGGAGGGAAACTTGTTATCGTCCCGTTCCTTTTTTTACCGCCCCCGACTTCAGCTGCCCCGGTGTTCAGCCGTCGTTCGACGGTATCAAACTATTTCCATATCTATCCGCTCGTCCTCTCGCTGTGCGGTGGCCCGCGAGCGAAGGAGAGAATCGATAAAGTCCACCTCACCGTCTCGGTTTCGTATTACTGAGAGGTACGAAGCGTCGTCAAAAAAAAAGAAAAAAAAACAATGGAAAAAATCAATTTGCGGATTTACGGCGAAACCGGAACGGGTCCTCGGCGATCGTCGAGCATCGGACATCGGCGTTCTACGGTCTGACTGAGAGCCGAAAGAACGGTACGGCAGATCCCCGTGGAAAGATATACTGGACGCCGGTCTAATTATTCGTGTAATACAGGTAGTTAGCGCTCCCGTTCGTCAATGATTTTTTTTGTTCCTCCACCTCTTCCACGGAAATATTAAGATCGTGAGAACAAGAAGAGGTAAAACCTGGCGTAACGCTCCCGTTGTGCCTGGTTTTGAATTTCAAGTGGCTGTTTTAAGGCGGCCCCGGGGGGAGAATATACATTTTTCTCTCCCTTGCCGAGACGGGGGCGGAGGTTGGCCGGCTGAGGAGCGGCGAGATCGCGAGGAGGGGAAAGGCGGGCCGTCCTCTCGAGACTTCGCAGAAGGAAGCATACACGTATATAGACACCGGGGTGGCGGAGAGCGCGTCACGGGGTAAAGGGGGCGTAAGGAATTAGCATAGACCTCTTATTTATTGCGCGCCACCCGACCCACCGCGACGCATAAATATTGTTTAAGGGTGACTCTTTATCATATAAACGCCCGACGACCTTAACGGGCCAAGCTCGCGCATTAGAATTCTCATGAGCTATTTATGTTTTTTTTTTTTTTTTTCTTTTCTTTTTTTTTCAGTACATTCCGCGGCTCTCATAGCTGGGCGTGTTCTCGCCCCTTCATTCCTGACGAAGCCCCGAGAGCGAGGTGCAACAAGCGCATTTCTCCGCGTCTCTCATTGGCATCGTCGATATTACTCGATCGCAGACGGCGCTCGATGTCCGGGTTGCTACGAACGCGGTTCGAGAATTTTTTTACCGGGCTCGATGCTGCGCGACACCATCGATTAATCGAATTCCGGTGTGGAACAATGATCGGGCGACAGCGAGTGTCTCGACCGGGGAGTGAAGGCAGCTTTCACGCAAAACACAATGACGCCAAGTTGACACACGAGGCGCAAACCTCGAACGCTTTCCCCTGTATCGATCAAATTTCAACGTCAAACCTATCAGCCCCGCGTCGCTGGAACACAGCGGCGGACCGAGAGAGAGCTCTCCCTCCGTCAACGAAGCTAATATTAACTATGGAACAACCCCCGTTGAGTGCCTCGCGCGTCACGTGGACGTGTAACATGTAGCGGCCCCAGCGAGGTATCGGTAACAGTCGACAGGGTGTTAGGTCGGAGCTCGACTCATCTCTTAATTACCGAGGCAACGTCATCGAACGAAGCTTGGTGAAAATAAGCCGCCGGTTGTTTACAGTTGTGCGGAAAGGTTCTCGTCGGAGGATGGTGGATTGGGATTCGAGATTTCCACGACAGCGTGAGTCTCTCTTATAGATTCTTCGACGGAGCGCCCTCGAAGCCGACGGAGCTGGTCTTCTTCCTCCGCCAAAGGCTCCCGGTTTTCGTCCTCGATGTCAATAATTTCACCAGGAACCGTCGTCCCGCATTAAAGCGCCCGAGGATTAAATACCCCGCAGTGACGAGAAGAAGACGCTCGCGTCTTCTCCTCGACGTAGCGCAGATGCCCCCGATAACTCTTCGTCGCAAGTTTCATTCGTCAGAAAGGCACATTTGACGTTAAGAGCCGCCACCGTATACATCTATACTACGAACGCCGCATACTTGGAAACTTCCGGCAATGCGAGCGCGGAACGAGGTCGAACTCGGATCACGGCCCGTACACGGAAGAGATCGACGGCAGTTGAGCTTTTACGATGAAAACGGAACGGATCCCAGGGCAGTTTAATTTTAATCAAGGCTCCGATATCCCGGTCGCTGTTAAGGCGACGTATGTACTCAAACGAACGAAATTAGAGTGATGTCGCTGTTGCTCTTGTTCCGCTCTATTACCCGCGTCCCGTCTCTCCCTCGGCGCTGGGCGGACCGACGGGGTCGCACACAGGTGCGGAATGTGCGCCGTACCTATACGATACGTGACTCCGTAGCCTGTACTGCGATACCGACGGCAACGAGATACATTGCCAACGAGAGGACACCGTCCGCGAAGCGGCCCAGTACAGCGCAGCCAGGATCCGAGGGGGTTGGTCCAGCGGAGGAGCGGACAACTCGGCTCGGCCGTTCGGACAGAGGTCGATGCTGGAACAAGCGTGCCGTTATTTAGAGCTAGTTAAGGGGAGGCCATGCCGCTTGCGCTCGCGAGTCGTTTGCTTCCTCCCCGATACACAGTTCCCGAGCTGTACGAGCCATTGTCTCGTATACAAGCATCCCTTGCCGTTAGCGGGCTCGTTCTCCCGACCGCCGCTCACTCTCGTTTCTGTTTCTTTGCCCTCGCAGTCGTTCGGCCCCGCAGCCTATGGAAACCTCCACCTGCATGCGAGCTCATTGTCCTCGCCGGGCGTATTTACGCTCCGCCCGGCGGAGCCGCTAGGTCGTTAATTAAATCGCTCGTTGATCAACTGCAATTGTTTAATCTTCCTTCGCCGTTTAAGTGAGGCAGCTGGAGCTCGGGAATGGAACCGATGGTGAATGTTCTCGTTTCGACCGGCCTACAGCGACGGGACCGAAGATGCATTCGCGAGGACGTATCGTATGGAGGGGTAACTTAAGGAGGGAGTCTCGCTGCGCGCTGACTTCGCATAAGTTCGACAACATAAGAGAACATCGTCGATTTTTTATTTTTTTATAGAACAAAAATCAACGATTACTTAAAAATCTGAAAAAATTCATACGTATTCAGAAAAATAAACGAATCATTTTCATTAAAAAAAAATTTGTTGCCAGGTAATTTGTTAATTTTTTGATGGATTTGTTAATAACATTTTGCAATTATTATTTTGCAAAATTAATCTTCTCAGTACCTTTAGTATACATGATTTTTTTTTCAGATTTTTACACTATCAAGAAGTACTTGCAATTTTCTCTTATTGTTGTCGAACTTATGCGAAGTCAGCGCGCAGCGAGACTGCCTCCTTAACTACCCACCAGCCTTATCCTTGGTCACGGTCGGCGAACCTCGCTGAATTTTGCGCAAGTACGAGTTCATACTTTATGACGACGCCGCGGGCAAATGGCGCTACGGTTAATCACGCCCCGCTGTGTCCACCGCTGTGGTTGGATGGTACACGTTATGATCTATCGAGAAGCACTCTATGATATCGCTGATGATACAACCGCTTAATCGCGATAATCGGCGATTGTAATCTCGACGGGCTAATCCGCGGTGTAAATTTGTGAAACCGGAAATCCCGTTTCATTATCCATTCAGTCTCCTGCGCCGTTCGTTTCTCAAACGGTGATCAAGGGTACTTCCGCGCGGTCGCTTTTCAGCCGTCGTTTGTACCGCTGGATTTGCCTCGCCGCCAAAGGCTTTGGGAAAGAGGGCATAAATACTTTTCACAGTGAAAGCTTGCGGCAAACCGTTTGGACGACATTTGTGGAAAGTGCTTGTGGCTGGCTTCGTTCGGTCCTTTTTTGCGGGAGGCCGTCTACGCCGGAATGTCGCCGTACTTTGTCCTCTCTCGTCTCGTTTCAATCGTCCGTCATATAAAGCCTTCGTACGGCAAAACCGACGTCACATTTCGCACGAAAAAAATTACCAAAGTAGGGGAGACCGAGGACAAAAGTAACAAGGGTCAATTGCAACAAGCGGCCGCGCAGCGCTGCACATGATCGGACGCATCGGATATGAAGTGAGCAACATTATAGACATTACCTTATCTCCATGCAATCACCTCATAGCTGAGTTTTTAAAAATACCAATTCGCCGAAACCAAATGTTATTCACGAGTACAGAAGTGCTTTTACGGCTGTGCGGATCGCGTCAGCTAGGCAACACAATACAAAATATTAATGCAAACAAGCACAAGGAGTTGAAAGGTACATTTTTGCGGAACATTTTGATCGCTGAGACGATTAGTTTCAGATTGTTATTTACCGATGCCACAATAACTTTGCTAATAATCATATGTGAGGTCGATTGTAACAGTCGATCCGGGTCAACTGTACCAGCAATAATTAATTTCTTTCAATACCAATACCAATACCAGTATATTTTATTTATTTTTTCTTACATTCTAAGCAATCAGCGATGACTTATACACTTATAATTTATAACCAACCAATTGTAGAATATAACATTTATAGTGGGGCTATAGTTAGGCCGGTTAAAATGGTTTAGCCGGCAAAAACGGCTTAGCCGGCAAATAATTTTTAAAAAATAAAAATTTAAGTTTTTCTGTGCTAATGCACCCCCGTTCTATTTCTCAATAACGGTTGGCAAAGGATTTCGTTGATGCACGAGGATGTTACAAATGACCCCGCTACCCGTTGCAATGAATCCCACCGCGGCCCAAATTCTTATCCAATTTTGTCTGTGTTTAAAGGGGCAGTGTTCGCAATTCTGCGCATATTTCTGCTTGAAATTTCGTAACTATATACCTAAGACTAGGTTAATGGTACACTATGGGATGCCGAAGCTTTAGACTCTCGGGTTTGTTGGTAAAAAAATTAAAAAGGATTTTTGTTACTTTTGTCCCCGGTCTCCCCTATAGTTCGACCACGAATTTTCGTCCCTAGGGTAAAAGCAGTGAACATGGCCCACCTCGATTAACACGTAAATCAATGATATATGGACCGGGCCATATTCCCCACTTTTACCCTACATGGGAAAAGCATCGAGCAAAGAAGTGCAGCTTTGGCATTAAAAAAAAATGATCAGTCATTGAAAAAATAAAACGGAAGCCTGTAAGCTCTCGAGCGAACCGGGTCGAAGACAAGAATAAAACAAAAATACAAATAACATCGTGGCTCTCGGAAGTATTGCAGAAAAATAAATATGACTGGCAGTGAAGGGAGAGGTAATGAAATGTTTTGCAATACCCATCAAATGAGAAGTCGCGTACTCGAGAGATCCATCCTACCGTAAAGTCTCGTCTCGGATGTGCCACCATCAACGGTAGTTACCCGCGGAGAGCGATAGACAGATAGGGTGAGACGCGGCTGGAATACGGTTCTATGGTTGGTCGAGACGGTGGCAGACAACCCGACGATATTACAATTTCGCAACATCCAACTCTTCATCCTTTCCATCTTTCCTTCGCCGGCGTTTCCATCGTCCTGACACGACTCGCAACACAAACCCCCGTCCCACCCCGCTCGTCGTCTTACCTTCCAGGACGCACTTTACCTCGTGTATGGCATGCCCGCTGAACGTTTCCATTGCGGCTTGTACCTACTTTTACGAGGTATTTCCACTTAAGAATCTATCGTGCACTTTCCTCGTGCATTCGCCAGCTTATTCTCTTCGTTCCCCAACACACGCTCTCCCAGGCGCGCACACACGCGCGCGTACATGTACACATACGTCGTACCCTTCTCGTTCCCATGCTTTCTCCTTTGCCCCGCCTGGCCTGTCGCGTATCGCGCGGAGAGTCTCTCGGCAACAAGTTGGATTTAGATTCAATCTCCATTGCGCCGTCGGAGAGACCGCGAGTGCGCGAGCGAGCTGGCACAACCGTGGCCGGACGATAAAGAGAGAAACTGAGAGAGCGAGCAAAGTTTAGACCGAGAGTTGCCGACGTGGAAGAGGAAGTTCTCGCTTTCGGGTCTCGCGGTTGCTCCCACACGGGGCAATGGGAAATAAGGGACCACCGCAGCGAAAGCGGCGGTACGAGAAGGATCGAAGGGGATTGTCCTGAGGAGCGACCGGGACAATCGGGGAAGGCCCGGTGCTGAGGGAGACCCCGAAAGCCTTCGCAAAGCCACCTCCTCTTTCCCTAATTCCGAAGTAAAGTTAATTATAACGTTTACGAGGCACCCGGGTTGTTCCGCCGAATTCGGCTGCGAGGAGCACGCAAAGCCTCTTCCGCCCCGTCGTGGATTCGTGCCGTATCTACCCCGAGCAGAAATTGGGATCAGGCTGCCTGACACCCTATCAGGCCCTGTTAAGGTACAGCCAGGGCGTGTCTGATCAGGCAGCCTGATCAGGACCTTATGGGGCAATGGCGTTACATATCTGATCAGGGCCTGATAAGCGTGCCTTATCCGGACCTGATGAGGAGTCAGGCCGTGCCTGACAGGGCCCTGACATCAGCCCGACGGTAATATCTGCTCGGGTACGACATGTCCCGCGGGAACTCCACGCGCAATTATACCGGAGAATCAAAGCTGCCCGGTTAAAAAGGCGGATGTCCGCGGACATCGTCATTGATCGTTGTCGCGCCATCAACGTGATCTTCCTCTTGGCTCTTCCGTGGGTCATTGAGCTCCAGATCGCCTATTCCTAGAACGAAAACGCCCCCCCCCCCGTCACTTCCGGAATCACCCGCTCCGCCTGCCAGATCGCCCAACGTAGCGCACTACGTCAAACTTGAGAATCCCGAACACTGCATTATTAAACAGTGGATTAGTCCACCTGGTCGGGGTAAATTATTAACAACGGAAGGGGCTGTGGGACCGCGGTGAGCTCCGCCATTCCCGGAAGCCAAGAATCCCCGTGCCTCCGGTGACCTCGGGGAAACGCGCGACACGGTGACGTTCCTTGTCGGCGCAGGCTGCCTGTGCGTGTAGGCGCTTTGGGAGATCAGCTGGAGGAGCCGGAGGGACACCGAGAAGCGGGCGCATAAATGGAGGCGAGAGTGGCGCGGGCTTCGTCCCGGGTGGCTTATGTAGGTGAGGAGCTGTGGAACAAGAGGGTGACCAAGGTACGTCAACCCTCGAAACCTTCGCCGCCTGGCCATAGAACCCTCGGCCTGTGGGACGCTGTCGTCGCTCGTGTCCGCAAGCGTTCGACTACCCCGACCTCTGGCCGCTCGTCCGAGACCCCACCCCCCCCCCCCCCCCCATCGCGGACATAATATAATGTTATGTCACGTAATGCGGGGTGCATTGTGCCAGGACTCGCCACCCGCTGACTGGCGCGACACGCTGAATTACGAGAACCGGAAGGTAGAACGCGCGGCGGCTACTTCCGGTTGTAATATAGTTTGGGCGCACAATGGAAGCTGCAATGGTCTAAGGGGCCCCCGCCTGGAGAAGCGTTCAGTCAGTGAGCAACACACTAATGCCAGAATAGCTGGACTCCCGGCTATGACCCGTGCTATACGAGAAACGTTACTCCTTTGACCGAGGATCAAAGTGCCCAGCTAAACGGCAGCCAGCTAAACTACGTGACGACTCTCGCCACGCTCTCTCCCGTCCTCCCTCCAATGCCTTCCTCAAACGCTTTGGCTGGTTACGCGTCTTGCTGATGTTGCTGCCACCAAATCCTGTTAAAGCCCGCTTCACTGACGCTCGACTTCATAAACTTGGAACTCCGTTATTAATTTTTTTTTATATAAAAATCTCGTTAATAATAATATCATATAAAATCGGGAATTGAGGTGAAGAGGAAAAACCCGGAGGTCAAAAGTTTGTGGAGGAGGCCGACCTCGTTTTACCGAACTTTAAGCGTAGTATTTTCTTTTTTCAACCGCGAATCGAACGTTGGAGGAACTTCGCTTCGAGTATCGGTACAATTCCGAAACTTTCCTCTGAGGGCTCATTTATTTTTTATTTATTTTTCTCGTTAACGTACCAATTATTATCAAACGAGATTTGATTGATTCGTGCGCCAGTGAGATGCGTAGACAAATCACATAAGTTTCCGGCAATTTCCAGTTGACGAATGAGATTTCCAAATGGGAAGCGACGCTTTCCCATGTGACGTCACTTCCGGTCATGAAACTATATTTTCAAACCGGAAGTGACGTTTTCTTGGATGATGTCACTGCCTGTTTAAATGCGAGGGTTTGAAACTCAAAGTGACGTTACAGACAACATTTTTTAATGTTCTGGAATTAATTAAGGGACACACGGTCGGTAGCGCAGCTAGCGTCGCGATCCGAAGTGGGAAGACTATTCGCGACTCGACAGTATTCAAATTCAGTGCAGCCTTGGAAACCAATCGTACAAACTCGAAGTTAATCGGATAGCGCATAGTGCGATTTTTTTTACTGCAAGTCACGTCATACAAGGAAACGTCACTTCCGGTATGAATAGCTCAGTTTTCGGGCGGAAGTGACGTCACACCGGAAATGGGTCAAGAGCCAATGAGGGACGTCGATTCGACACTCGACGGGGAGAATGACCCTTGAAATCAATCGTACAAACGGGGGGTTAATCGGATAGCGCATGCAGTCAGATGTCGATGTCTGACATATCGGTATCGCCGTGTCGATGACGCGTGCAGAGGTGTCACGTAACTGGCAAATTATTCGAGGGGGCAACGATCGCGTCTACGTGTGTTCGTCTCTCACGGGAATATCTTCGAAGCGATCTAGCCGATACGCTGTACGATACTGTGTTGCGCATACGCCGGTCAGCAGATTCGACAGAACGGTCAACCTCTCGCGCCAGTTAAACCGTATATCGATGACACAATAACGGACGTCGTGTACATCCGCGGAAGAGTGAGGTCGTACTCGACGCTCCCCCGCGGCGGAGCGAGGAAGTCCGACTATTGTAACGAGGACGTCAATGGATATCGCCCATTATCCGCAAAATTATAACGACGAGAACACGGCCACGGATCGGACGGATCGGACGAATCGATACTTAATTATCTCCAATAATTCCCAGTCGCGACAATCACCGGCGCCGTCGCTCGAAACTTTTGACGCATCGGACGGATTCCGATAAACAAGAGAGTGAAACTTTCTCGACGAGAGGATTACAGAATCCTCAAGAAAATTCATTCAAACATCTCCGATGCGGTTGAGTTCCTTCTCGTAAAGACAAAATCTTTTGAAGTCAAAGAGAGACGCGAAGAGGCAATTCGCGACAGTCGATGGGTCTTTTATGCGCCGACATATTGTCAGCGTCAAGCGCAAAGCCTTTTTACGTGCCTAAAACACAGGGTTGCGACAGGCGTCTTGCCCTCACTCGAACTACAATTTTTATTCATCGACTCGTAAAAAATTGACTGAAATTTTTGCAAATTGGACAAGATTTTTTTGTAAAATTAACAAGAAAAGAATTGTGGACGTTTGTGGACAAGAAGAGTTGGTACCAATTTTACTGGGTAATTAATCGACTCTTCAGATATCGCCGTAAACGTCTAAGACACTCCCACTTTATATAAATTTGTCAAAACATCACTGTACAAAAATGTTGTTTGAAAATTAATGAACAGTACTGGAAGCTTTTTTTACATAAACCATTTCTGAAATTTGAAACACATGTGCGTTGCAATTTTATAGTAAAATTTGTATTTTTCATGAACATTTTTGTAAATTTCAAGCAAAAGATTTGTAATTTTACTATCTGGTATTTTTATTTTCCCAGCAAAGTACATTCATGTTTAATTAATATGAGTAATGTTAGCAAATATCAAGTTCCAGTACATTAAATTTACAATTTATTTTTACAGTGATAATTTTTATAAATACTCTAAGAACTTCCACGGTAAAGAATAGTCGCATCTTTGATGCTAGAATCAAACAGCGCTTTGCAATAGACTCTCTAAAGTGTGCAACTACGTCAACATAAGTTGAACATCGTCATTCGTAATTCAATCGAAACAGTATAATCTATCGTCGCGTTTGACAAATAAATATTTTACAGTTCCTTTACACACCTCCACACCTCACAATTCCTCGAAAGAACAAAAACGACCCCCGACAACACATTTGTATCGGCGAGATTTCGTCATCGCCATCGCGAAATCAGTTCTCGCAACCTCGTTAAGGCTCACCGCGCGGTCTTCAACGTTACGATACCGCGACTCTATCCTCCGTGCAAAAAAAAAGAGGTGAGAAGCTACTCGTCGCAAAACAAAACCAAAAAAAAGAACTCCACCCGCATTAACGCATAAAGCTGCAGGTAGTGCAGGATCATCGTGAGCTGAGATTCGCGACACTGTTCTCACACGCCACTTCCGCATATACGAAAATATTATAGTATGCACGGCGGGTATATGCGCAGCGATGGCATGAGAATCCGTGGCCGTAGAAGCGTGGCAACAGCCAGTAGCAGCGTAGCATGGTCCGTTGATGCCCTCTCGGCCCGCGGGAGTCACGATGGCACCGGTGAAGATCTCGTTACCGAGAAACGCGAGCAAGTATGAAAATATGCGAAGCGTGCCTCGTAAAGCGCACAGCTTTCCGCCCCAGTGGGTGTGCTCTCGCCCGTTTGCTCGCCCTCGCGCCTTTGCCTCACTTCTCTTCGGACGAGTTCTATAGTCATCCGCACACACACATGCAACACACCCCTCCGGTCTGCGCGCACGTTGTATATGGAAGCGCGACAGAGTGAGACGGAACTCGTCCTGCGTCGACTGCGCTATCATACCCACCTATATATAGCGCACGCTTCTGTTGTATAACATCCACACATAACCCGAGCCCGGAGAACACCCAGCCGGGAATTAACGTACGTACAGGTGCGCGTAACTCGCGCGCATACACGGATCGCGTCAGGAGTAACTTACACGTATAGCTTCCTCCGGCTCACCTTGCCTTTCCTCACCCTACCCGCTGCATCCGCCGGCCCTAGGGTTTCCATGCAACGCCGCTGTCTCCCCAGCTGGATGCCTCCCTCGCACCCCTCGCCGGTACTCCCTGTGATACATACACAGGGCGTCGTGCCCTATGGGTATTGCGTTACGAGATGCAATCAGCGCTTGGCGGCGTGTCGGCTTGCGCTCTGCGCTCCGAACGTTACGTAGACCAACCAACCCCCTGCAGCTTTTCCTCCCTCGTCGCCTCCCGCTCTCTTGCTCTCGTTAACCGTGTTTGTATGCGAGCGGTACCTCCGCACGTGCACAACTCACGGCTCAGGCACCTGAACAAGGTGAAATATCGGTTAGCATAAACGCGTCGGTATTAAGCAAGATAACACAAATTATCGTAGCAAGCCACTTGGGCGTGCGCAGACCCGTAAACCTGGAACGGCTACAACAACGGGGAGAGACCCGACGCAGCGAGGGGCTTTTAGTTGGCGGGTGGGCGCGAGGTGGCCCAGGGGGCCGTCACGATATGGGTTGTGGAAGCCCCCACGAGCATCCCGCCGCGTTCTTAAACTATACATGCCCCCGTCCTCGCAGCGTACACAATGCAACAATTTCTCGCCAGTGCGCTCTGCCTCTCACTCTTCTGCACTTCGCGCACTTCCCGCACTTCCCTCCTCTTCACCCCTACGGTATAATTTCACGGTAGTATCAAAGCGAGGGAGGGCAGAACGCGAAGCGCGCTAATGCAGCCCTCTTTGTGTGGGTGTCATCATTGCACTTGCGATCGGGGATGTGGGCGAGATGCGGGTGGATGTACTAATATTTACAATGGTGCGTTTCGGATTTTTATTAAGTTTCACTGGAGTTGAGTTTGGTCCCTCACTATGTTCGGTTTTAGTGTCATAGCTTTTATGTGGAAGCTTCTCTAGAGACTACTCGGCGGATTTGTAGATGAAAAGTGTCCTCGAGAATAGCCGTCGTCAAAGTCTTCATGGGCTATGTGTTCGGGAAGATAGCAGTGAAGATTTTCGGAAAGATATCACGCAACGTATTTGGAAAGATATGAAGTAACATGTTTGGAACGATGTCGAGCGAGATATTCAGAAAGACATCAAGCAAGATATTCGGAAAAATATCGAGCAAGATATTCGGAAAAATATCGAGCAAGATATTCGGAAAGATATCGACCAAGATATTCGGAAAAATATCAAGCAACATATTTGGAAAGATTACTAGCAAGATATTCGGAAAGACATCCAGCAAGATAGTCGGAAAGATATCATGCAAAATATTCGGCAACATGTCGAGCAAGATATTCGGAAAGATATCATGTAATATATTCGGCAACATGTCGAGCAAGACATTCTTAAAGATATCAAGCAAAATATTAGGTAAGACATTAAGCAAGATATTCGGAAAGATATCAAGCAAGATATTCGGAAAGACATCAATCAAGATATTCGGAAAGACATCAAGCAAGATATTCGGAAAGATATCAAGCAAGACATTCGGAAAGATATCGGGCAGGATATTCGTAAAGATATCAAGCAACATATTCGGAAAGATATTAAGCAACATATTCGGAAAGATATCAAGCAAGACATTCGGAAAGATATCGGGCAGGATATTCGGAAAGATATCAAGCAAGATATTCGGAAAGACATCGAGCAAGATTCCGAAAGATATCGTGCTCAGTAGAGCGCGATATTCAGAATAAAATTCCAACTACGACGGCACATCCCCTTCACAGGCGACTGGAATAATTCGGGCTTGGGAAACTCCGAACGTGCCACGAGATAGTAAAAAACTATCTTATCCCATTTCTCTCGCTTTACCTCGAGTCCACCATCGTGTCCGGACGACCTTCGAAACGAGACCTTCGAATTCACTCACGTCTGTCAACTTGGGTAATAGAGTCGTTTATTTCATTCGCCGGTTATCCACGGTCGATGGCTCGATCTAACAGCACCGGCGGTATTGAACCATTATCTCATCGAGATCTTACCTTGGGACACATAACACGGCAGTCGAGCGGGTGCGAACAAGTGCCAAGGCCCCGGCATTCAGCCCGAGACCTATCAACGCCACCGAGTTGCCTGCACTCTCCTTGAAATCCCGTTACTCCGCTACACATTATGGACAGAGTACCTGATGGAAGTGGTAGTGATAGTCCAACAGAAAGGTCCACGAGCAGCAGCGGTCCCCCGCTCGCCGTACTCACCATTGATTACCAAACCCGTATCCAACAAGTTACGAGCACACCCACTCCGACACCAGCTCTCAATCTGTCGGCGCTCTTGCCACTTTCGCCGTGGAAATTTATACCTAGCGCCAACGCCCGATCCACCCATAACTCCCAACTACACCACCAATATTGTACCTAATATTGTAACATTGAACTACAAAACTAATATCGTAACGACCATCGAGCCAGAAGTATCGCTCGAACAAGTACACCTACAAAACGGCAGCCACACATCCTACGCACTTTGCGGTTTCCTCGCATGAAGTAACGTTGCCTGTTATCCGCGGTATACGACGCTCATTACAGCGTCACTGCGGCATGAACTTCGAGCATTGCGCCGGAATTTCAACGTTTCCGTCGTATCGAACGAAGGCTCGGGGCGTTATTTGCTCGCTGCCTTTGATACGATACCGCGTTGACGCATCCTCGAGAGAACACGGCGGAACTAAGAACAATCGTGACTTCCCTTTGAGGATTCGTCATTCAGGCGGTAATATCATTGTTCGTTTATGATAAATCAGGCTTCGAACCCGGAGGAAGTCACTCGCATGTGCTATTGGCACTCGGTGAATGCGCGGAAATTCTCCTGATATAATGGGGCCTTTAACGCAGCCGGCACTATGCACATATCTGGTACACTATCCACACGTATACGTCCGTGCCCGCAGATATCGCAAGAGAAAGCGCAAAACCCTGCTTTGTGGGGGGGGGGGGGGGGGGGGGGGGGGGGGGGGGAGGACTCGTGCCATCTCTCTCCGGTGATCTCTCCGTCGCTCGTTTCGCCGATGCCTCGCACGGGCAAGAAACCTCCTAATGCTTTCAACATGCTCAGACGCCCGGAGGTTCTGCGGCAGGAGGAAATCGGTGCATACCCCCTCCCCCTCTCCCACCCCCCTTGTCCCCGGCTTTTTGCTCGATCGAATGGCGTTCAACTCCTCCTAAACCAGACACTCCTATAATAGCGTGTAGCTATTGATATACGATCTACCCGTTTCGGAGGTGCTCAACGCTGTGACGTTGGCCGCTATAACTAGCTGGGTTTTTAGGTCGTCGGATCCTGCGCGAGGTATCAAGGAATATTGCTTCGTCGCATGAGACTAATATTATATTCTTAAACAAACAAAAAAATTAAATTAGATACGCACAGTAAAAAATAATTTCGTTAAATCGGTATAGGAAGTACCTTAAAAATAATTTTGTTAAATAAGTAATACACTGAGAGAAATTGACATAGTAAAAGCAACAATACCGACTTTTTACCATAGAAAATAGTTCCCATGGGTCTATATTTTATAGTTACGACTATGACAAAAAATCATCATTGCAACTATAATTATGATTTGATCCATTGAATATGCACTATCAGAAACTATATATTCAGACGTTCCCCCTGGGCACTATTCGATATAGTGAGAAATACTATCCTTTTTTTCAGTGTAAATTCCTTTGTTAATGTTTGAGCATGCAAACCTGTCCTTTTACTTCCCATGCTATTAAGAACCAAGTTAACGACCATCGCCTTCATCAATAAAAGTAAAGATTGTTGGTGATTGGGTTCCCTGACCGCAATCCATACCAGCGAGAATTCGCCACCGTCAGCGTGAGTCAAGCCTTACAACCCTGTACGGAAGGACTATCGTGAGTTCCTGGCGTGAAGAACAAATGTGGTATTAGCGAAAGAATAAATAGGGTCGGGGGAGTTCTTCGCCCAATTGGAACGGATAAAAGTCGAATCGTGTACTTTCCACTTTATGCCAGGTTAACGGCTTGTATGGAGTCGCAGGACTCGGAATTCTCGTAGTACAGTGGAGATAGAGGTTGATATCCAAAAGTCCAGGAGAACAATCCCAGCTGCAGGCTCGCCATCTCGCGATCTGCCTGGCCGGTTCTGGAAGCGCGACAAACTTCGAACAAGTTCCGCAATCTCGCATCGAATGGGACAGGAAGGGAAGGGACTGCTTCAGGGCGGGCCGGACGGGGGGGATGAGAGTCCGTGCGGAGACGTAGCCGAGTGAAAAATTGCTCGGAGAACTTTCGTCGACGGAACGAGCCAGGTCCGCTTTTCAGACCCATTAGGCGGCTCAACAAGTACGATTCTAGTAGTAAGCGTCCGGTCCATAGTGACGGAGAGCTTGGAAGCTTTCTGTGGACTTTGAATGGAGCGAAAGGAATGGCAGTGGAAGCTTCTGGAATGAGAAAGAGAGAGGGGGTGGAGATGAAAGATTACACGAACAAGGGACTATAGCAAAAGTACAGATTGGAAAGAAAGATATTCGTTAATGCCTGCCTAACTACTGATGTACTCAAAGTCTTGACAATAGCGAGACATAATTGATTGTTCGGACGAAGTTGAGGATGCAACCGATCTAGAGACGAAGGGGAAGAAGCAAAACTTTGTCAAATTCGAAGCTGTGAGACTAACAAGCGTTATACTGAACGGGATATATATATTTTTTTTTAATTCCCTTCGACCCTTAGGCTCAGTTTTTGTTCGAGAATCGTACAATCATTGAAGAATCGTGTTATTAAAAGATCAATTGAAAAGGCAAATGAAATATACATGGCGAGTTTTTTTTGTTGTAAAAACTATCCAATGATGGCGTAACCGATGGTATAGCAGTTTTTTGTAAAAACTACTATAGTACACACAGAAAAAAAATTTATTTGACGGCCCGCGTTTATTTGGTTCGAGTAAAATATTTATTTGATTTAAATAAATGTTTATGTCATTTAAGCAACGATTTATTTAATTTAAATAAATATTTATTTAAATGAAATAAATATTTTACTTAAACCAAATAAACGGTGGCGGTCAAATAATTTTTTTTCTGGGTGTAGTATTGCAGTTTTTTTGTAAAAACTATCCAATGGTATAGTAACAATGATATAGTAGGTACATTGCGGCCGAAGTTGGAAAAGGGCACCATGATTAATTCAACGTAAAGCCCAAATCTATGACGCCCTCTTTCTCTCGGTCCCAGCAAAAATCTGAACGCGAGTTTTCCCCGTATGCATATATGCAACGTCAAAAGAGAGTATGGAAAGGAGTAACTGAGAGCAAAGCAGAGAAACTCCAGCCCTTCCCACGGGCTCCGTGGGTGCACGCTCCACGCCGAGGACGAGCCGACTTACCAGAAAAAAAGGAGAGAAAGAAAAAGGAAAACTGAAAGGAGCGGAAACTCCGAGGAGCTGCTTGACCCGCGGTAGCTGCGGGCGAGACTTTTGATCTTGCCAGGATTCAAAAGGTAGAAAGCTTTTGAGGTCGCGTTCTCCTTCACGGGGTGGTACGGAGAGGAGAGAGCCGGATGGAGGTAGCCCACCACCGGCTACGAACTCTCCACTGTGCTCTTGTTCTCGTCCCGCTTCTCCTATTCCCCCAAGATTCTCCATTTCTCTCGGCAAGCAATTTTCCAAAAGCTTGCACTCCCCGACTCACCGTACGTATGTCTAACAACCGACTGTCTCCGTCTCATTCTCTTTCATCCCTTCATATATATGCACCCACCATAGGTGGGTGAATGTGACCATCTTTTCTGTTACAGGAGAACCTTCTTCTTCTTGTCCTCCTGACGACTCATCTGAACTTGCGCGGAAAAGTTTATCCCCGAGGACACATTCTTTTTCATTCCAACTCCAAAGTTCCCACAGCATCGTCAGCCGCATGTGTATCAGTCGCAAACACCAGGAACGTCGATAGTTCCACCTCCAAGTAAGTCCTCTCGTCGGATCACATCACAGTCGATTAATTAGTTACCCATGAGAGCTTGCCACCTCTTCATGGCAATTGATGACAAAGGATTTCCCATACATGCACCCATCACAGGAGAACCTTCTTCCTCTTCTCCTTCTGACGACTCATCTGAACTTGCACGAAGAAGTTCATCCCTAAGGACACGTTCTTTTTCATTCCAACTCCAAAGTTCCCACAGCATCGTCAGCCGCAGCTGCATCAGTCGCAGACACCAGGAAAGGCGATGGTTCCGCCTCCAAGTAAGTCCTCTCGTCGGATCAGATCATAGTCGATGAATTAGTTACCCATGATAGATTGCCATCCCTTGATGTCCTTTGAAGTGCCACTGGAAGGGCCGCGGTACGTATGCGTTATGCCATTGAAATTGACTGCGGATCTTGCATTCGCTGTCTCGTGTATGTCCCCCCATTCAGTAGTCATACATAATACACCCATATTGGCCCCGACCACGGCTTTGCAGCTAACGAGTCGCGGGCTCCACAATGGCGCTCTGTGTGCACCGCGCACCTCAATCGGCCTAGCCCGCGGGGAGCAATAGAGGCAATACAAACCGATCACACACGACACGTTCCTGCAATTTCGAATTTGTATACCCCTCTGCCATTCCATGCCATCAACCTAACTCTCCGTCTCCGGCAGTCTAGCTATCTCGTTTCTGTGTATCCCGATGTACAGCGGTACATGTGATTACCGTCACCATAGGCAATACACCATAGACTGGCGACTCCGAACCCCTCACCACTGCTCCTATTCAGCCACGTCCATAGGACGGACAAGAGAGATGAACTCGAGCGATAATTGCACATCGGAGTTATTGCGAATCGCCCGTTACAGTCTCAACTCATCTGCGCGCCCGCCCGGTTGAGAGCAACAACTCGGATAGCTATGCATCACAGTTGGACCCGCGCCCTCCACCCTACAGCGTAGTATTTCGCGACACAAATGCCTGCGGATTAATCGATGCCGCTTTATTTCGGGGCTCACGCGATTGACGTTTCCAACTGCGTTCTTACCGATTGATCGGGCATTCGTCGACGCATGAGACGACAGGCAAGGATGCCCGGAGTTTTAATCAAGGAAAGGAACCTTGTACACTTACAAAAATTACATAGTTATAGCAACGATACGGACTTTTTACAAAAAAAATAGTTCCCAAAGGGGACGTCTACATTTTGTAGTTACGACTGTGATAAAAAAATCATGGTTGCAACCCCAATTATGGTTTAACCAATTGAATATATGCCATCAGAAACTATCTATATAGACGTCCGCACTGGGAATTATTCGATATAGTAGAAAATACTATCCTTTTGGCTGAAGGACTTCGGTCGATGGCCAATTGGCAGCATATATGTAATATGTAATCTTCGAAATGTACCAGCATCCATAGCGTGTAATTATTGTCAATAAATACATTAACTACTACTACTATCCTTTTTCTCAGTGTAGCGTCATTGGCGTCAAAGCGATTCTGGCGAAACGTTCAATCCGCGCCCATGATTGGCACTATCTTCATCGTTGCTATGTGATGCGGCGACGGAAAAATTTCAACTACCCGACGGCTATGTCCTCGAGGCTCGTTCTATCGGAAAGACGGGCCGAAAGAATGTTCCGCGAGTAGCCCGACTACGCGGGCGGTACGGCCAAAGTGAGTTCCGATCGCAGTAGCGAAAGAGGAGGCTGCCGGACTTTCGAGATTAGTGCGGCCTCGGGACTCCACTTTCGAGCATGCTGCGGTCTCTCACTCCTTCCTCTCTTCTCGATCGCTCGCTACGAAGTTTTGATATAAAACATTGCCCCTCGCATTCCTTCATACCCTCCCGTATCTCCACCGGGTCAGGTTGAGCAAAAAGAAGATACTATAATGATGAAAAAAGTAACGAGTCAAATACACGATCTCACTGAATGCACGCGATCACTGAAAAAAAGGATCGCATTTCCTACTATAACGAATAGTTCCGAGCGGGACGTCTACAGTGGTGGCAATTCAAGTAGAACACGGTGATTTTGGCGAAAGTGGTCCAACTTTTACCAAAACTGGCGAAAAATATCGTGTTCCAATTCAATTGCCTATACTGAAAAAAAAATTCGCTTGCGGGCTGCCGAAGAAAAAAATGTTTGTTTCAATTCTATCTTCAATTCTTACAATTCCATATGATATTGAAACAACGACAGCAAGACTGTCAAGATGAGATGTTATCGGTATGAAATTGTACGAATTCAGAGTACAATCGAAACAAGGTTTTTACTTAATTGGCAGCCCGCAAGCAAATTGTATTTGATTCAAGGATATTTTTTTTCTGTGTACTACTGTATATAGATAGTTTGTGATTGCATATACTCAATTGATTAAACTATAATTATAGTTACAACTATAATTTTTGATCATTGTCGTAACTGAAAAAAGTAGACGTCCCATCTGGGAACTATTTACTATGTAAGTTTTTCTCAATGATTGAATGCCAAAGCATCGGTAGCAGGTTTAGGATTGGATCGCTCGTCTTTTTTGAATGGCCATTTTGCCCAATCTCGGGTAGGGTCGTAAAGTCTTCTGGGGATTCTTTTGCCGGGAGACCCGGTGAAGATGATTTCGCATTAAAAAAAAAAACGAAAAAAACAGCGCGACGAGACAGTTTAAATATTTTGGCTGGCTATGAAGAGAAAGCCAGCTTTGGCCGGAGCTTGGAAGTTTTAATTGGCTCGTCGGTTATACAGCGGAGAGGATCGGCGGGAGAGTAGTAGACGAAAGCAGAGGTAGCTAGCGAATGGTGTAGGGACGGGCGGTCTGTGGCAGCGAGCTGGCGTACAACCTCCGAAACTTGGTAGGAGTCGGTGCTGCCCAACTTTTGCCGGGAGTCCGTTGGGCTTGGTAAAGATAATATTTTGGAGAGGCGGTGGGGTTTCCTCCCACCGCGCGCGGTGGTGCTTCAACTGTGGAACCTGCAAAGTTTCCACGTTGTTGTCTTTAACCATGGAACAGTCGGCGAAGAGTATTGCACTCGGGCCCGGCTGCTTCTCCGCTCACCAGGTGGTTATATACACTGTTTTCCACTGGGGCTTCTTTGCCTGCACTCTTGGCTATCATCCGCCGCTTATGCCCAAAGCCTCTTCGTGACTTAGCATCAAATTACTCATACGCAAACAAACGATCCCGAGAGTCAATCACCTCCGCGGCTTCCGGCTCCCGTTTATTCACCATATCTCATCGTTGTCTGCAATAATGGATTGCCGTTTCGTAATTTTCACGCGTCGGCCGTTCGTATGTCGCGCAATGCTGCCTCTGACCCACCCACGCATAGCTGCCTTTTTGTCCGACCGGTAACGACACCATTTCCCTTTGTCCGCCAAGCGGACGGTCCATTATTTCAAATGATAACCGGTAAAAGTTGCTCGAACCTTGCGCAATTGCACACACTCGCCTATCTTGCTCCTTCGCAACGCGCATGCGCCGGCCCGCGCGCGGGTAAAAGTGCAGATGGATAGATAGATAGATAGATAGATAGATAGATATGTTTATTGTGTCCTGGGATAAATCCCCTAAGGACCAATCGTTACAAATATGCAGTACATAAAGTTGAGCGAAGAGAGTACGGAAAGCATAGCATAGAATAGAACAGAATAGTTTACGATTTAATTAGGTGCACATATTAGAATAATGGGAATAACAATAAAGCTTAAACATAAGAAAAGAAAAAGCACTGAAAGAAGAAGATCGCTTGACTATTTACAAAAATTATAATCATCTACCTCATTCCTCCACAGCATCCCGCTCAAGGGATTCGAGATGTTGTAGGAGACGCACCTTAAATGACTCAATCGAGGAGGCCGGAGAGATGATGGATTCGAAATACACGGGAAAGGGAGGAGAGATGCGTCATTATCGGGGTCTCTCCGGAACCATGGCACTTCCGTATTCATTCGGTGAGAGCAAACAGCATGCGGCCTCCGCGTACAGACATCGTCGAGGGCGTTGTCCGACGCACAGTCTGAAGGACCTCGGTTGCATGCCTGATGCAACCGAATTCTCCGCTACCGGCGCACCGCAGACGCCGCACGGTTGTGTGCAACTGATGCGCGTTTCCTACCCCAGGGTATACATGGAAGCACACTTAGAGTGAGAGGCAATGGTAATGGCTGCGGAGAGACATCGGTGTGACTGCGGGCGGTGCGGATAATGAAGAAAGAAAAGGGAGAACAGCACGAAAGGAGGAACAACCCCAAGGCGTGCCCCACCTCCGGCACAACGATTCGCAAAACCCATCGGAGACATTGTTGTTCCATACGCCGGGAACTCGCGATGGTTTTTCAGTTCAAGTTTGTAAGGCCTGAACTCACGCTGATGGTGACGAATTCTCGCTGGTACAGATTGCCGTTAGGGAAATTAATCACCAACGATCGTTATCTTTATTATAGAGGAGATGATGATGAAACTTTGTTAAAACACAAATATTTATTTATTGACAAACACAACAAATATTTACACTGTTGCACGTAAAACGGATTAACTAAAAACAAAGTTCGATA
>JAPYZC010000681.1:0-27622 GCA_030522665.1 Ichneumoninae sp. A BG-2022a | reverse complement strand
GAAGCTGGAGCTCGCGACCGCAGTACTGAGCGGTGGCGGCAAAGTCGTTGGATCCAAGTTGTCTCTCGACGACATGAAATCGTTGTTCGGTCTTTGAGGATGTTGTCAGTATTTATAGCCTGTAAAAAGAGAAGTGGCGTCTGGATAACGCGACTCTTTATTTATATCTCAACAGACATCGTATTTCATCGTATTTATTCTACTCTAGTTCGTTTTATACCTGTGATTATAGTATCATCTTTTACGTTATGAATGTCAAAAATAAAACATTCACCTTTGACGTAATCGTGCAAGTCATTCCTTAAAAATTTGTCATTATATAATTCGCAGTATTTTATTTTATTTTTTTGCGATATCACTTTCGGTTTCGAAATCTCTAATCTATTAACGCTATTAATGTGTAGTACTTTTTTCAGTCGGTGCGACAATGGCAGTTTTGTGCACGCTTTGTGCCTGTAAAGCTCCCATTTTCACACATCGTGAAATAAAATTGGGTACGACACTCGTGCGAAAAACTTTCGAGTATCGTACTAATTTCGCACGAGTATCGTAAAATAAATTCTCGCATATTGCCCGACTCAGTTCTTTCAATTTTTTAAACCGACGAATCTCCGCTGCACCAAGTTCAATTCTAACATCGTCACTCCGTCGTCCTCACGTTATTCGGAAAATAAATAAATAAATTTTTGCGCCCTGCAGGAGAACCCTCCCCACTCGAACGGCACTTTCGAGCTTCGATATTTATCGAACGGGAAAATTAGATAGATGGCACGTTTTAAAAAAATTGAATTTTTGCCAATGGCAACAATTTTCTGTGTTTTTCTGCGTTTCCCCGGCGGTTCGCTACCCACCTTGAAAACTGCAGATCCAGACTTTCGTAATCCTTATAATTACAACGCAATCTCAAAAAAAATTTTTAAAAAGTCAAAAAGTACGTGACTGTATGGTAAAAGTCGTGACGTCCGAGCCAACCCCAAGCAGAAACTTACTTCCAATGTACTCAAAACGCATAGAAAAATAGTTTCGCCTTGCTTCAAATTTGCTTCACCTTAAAGGTGTCGAGCACCTGTAACTCAACATTGAATAATGTCGGCAGGCAGATGGCGAAGCTCTTGTGCATAGCGAGCAACGAAATCGAGCCGACCAGCGACGAGGAGCTCAGTTCGCGAATTCGCGAGATGCGCGAATTGTGCTCCGCGACTTTAACCATGGAAACTCGAGCCCGTCAGACGAAGGCTCTTCGGGGTGTCGCCGAGATACTTCGCAGTGGCACGAGGCCCCAGCTGCAGCTCGTTGGACCTCGCGACATTGTATTCTGCCTCGTGAAGATTCTCTTCTACTTCGAGGACGGTCCGCACGGAGCGGAAGGAGCGTGCGATTGGAAGCGCCGGAGAGATTACAGAATAGCCCGAGCGTGTTACCACGATCTGCTGAGGTGCTTCGTACCGGAGCAGTCGGCCCGGGTGGTTCGTTCCGTCGTGGAGGTCGTGCACGGGGAGCGACTCTGGCACTGGGAGGATTTGTGCTGGGAGCTCGCGCTCGGTTTGCTCGAGTGCGGAGTCGGCGGCGCTCCGATTGCGCATGCGCTGTTGGATCGCGTCGAGGCCGAGAGCACGGGAGTTCGCGACGCTCGGGCGATCGTGCGAATACTCTACGAGATTCTCGACGTATACTCCTGGCCGAAGAGCGAAGAGAGCGTCGAGGCTGTCGAGAGGCTTCTCGGGCTCTACCGCGACAGCCTGAGCGGCGGAAAGGCCGACGAAGCTCGACCCCGCGCGCCGCTCCGAAAAGGCCTCGAGGTCTGCGTTCGTCACGCGATAAAGCACCTCGCGAACGAGCATCTGCTATTGATAATTCGTCGCATGTGCTCCTGGTCGGTGGACGACGAAACGACCGACGGCACGATACTCGATTTCGGGAGCACCCTCGAGTACGCGGCTTACACGCACGAATCTCGCCTCTACAGAGACACGTTCGACGAAGAGCTCTTCGACGTTCTGATGCGCATGCTTTCGTCGAGCAGCCGTCTCGTCAGTCTGCTCGGCAATCGGGTGATCCAGTACCTCATCGATCGACGCGGCAACAGATCGCAATTCGACACACCGAAGATATTCTTCGAGGGTATGCAGTTCGATCTGAAAATAAACGAATGCGTGAAGGAGGACAAATATTTTTTGCGGAGAAAGCGAGAAATTTTTCACGACGGTATCTTGAGCAGCATGATAAATCATTGCTCGACGAGGCTCAATCTCGAGTGTACTTACTGCACTGTGTGTCTCATAGCCGTCGAGGTACCGTGCGGCTTCACCGCCGCGGCCCTCGTCTGTCTGGCTATGAATTTTCAGGACGTTACCTTCGAACGTTCCGATATACGACGCGAGGCGTCCTATCACATTCACGCCACGGTCATGGCGGTGATGAGCCTCCTGTGCTGGATACACGGGGCAAAGGTATTTTACTCCTATGTCAATAAGATCATGACGGAGAGGGCGCAGTGGGCGCCGCACTTGAATCCGCCGATAAAGGCGAGATACAGCTTCGCGGTTCATCACGTACTCTGGGACAAGCCCGAACTGTTCTTCGTCGACTGGGAAGCTCGCTACGGACTCTGGAAGTGCTTCAGACACCGCGAGAGCCAACAACGCAGCAGGGAGGAAGATTCGAAGAGATCGAGATCGAGCGCCTGAAAGAACGAAATAATAATAATGAAAAGAAAAAAATCCACTTTCGGAGTTAAGCTCGGGGTAGATAAAGTTCGAATACCAGATGTTGTGTTCTATCGGATATATTATATATAGTGATTCGGGCGATAAACGACTGTACAATTTGCTCGTTCACTCTTTCTCGTTCACCAACTTCAATGATAAGCGCGGGAATACGAATTTTTCGACTTCCCTTGCGCTAATTAACAAACGTAATTCCAACGAGGCCTTCACGAATGAAACTTCGTATCTCGACTTAATTTGTAAAGAAAATTGCGATAAAAAAATAGATAAATATATGTATATATGTATATACTGCACAGTTAGTTCGAGTCGTGCTCAGAACCAGAGATCTCCGCCGACGTCCTCGTCGGGCTGCGGTGGTTGCTGGGACTCCTGGGTCGCAGCTCCCGTCGCTCCCGCATTCTCGTTCTCCTCGTCGCTCTCAGACACCGCCAGGTCGTCCTGAATACTATTGATGTCCTTTTCCTCTCTCGTTGGCAATCCCGCCAGCAGGAAGTCCGACGGATCGTAGTTTGGATCGACGTCCATGCTTTCCTCTGCGAATGTTTATTGATTTAATAATGAAAAAATAATTATAAGTAATTATAGATAATTATAGATAATTATAAATAATTATAGATAATTATAAATAATTATAAATAATTATAGATAATTATAAATAATTATAAATAATTATAAATAAAAATGTTATTGTACAATTATTGCGAAGCGATAAACAAATGGATTGCACCGAGTCGTACCTTGCTGAAGCAGCTGTTGTTCACCGACATAGAAACCAACGTTTCCGAGTTGAACCATCGCTTCCGCTGCTTGCTGACTGTCGTCGTCGGCAGGAACTTCGCCCGGCTCGCGGATCTCTCCCAGCTCGAGAGCGTCCAATTCATTATGCTCATCTCCCCCGGATGGAACTTCATCGAACTCGTCGTCTCTTTTTTCGTCGTCGCTCGAAAATTCGAGGTCTGTAACATTAATGGGAATCAAGGTTTGTTATTTCGGTATATTTTTTTAAAGTAATCCTGTATACGCGATTGGTACAGGGGAAGTGTTCCTACCTTCTCTGAGAACGTCCTTTTTCTTCGAGTGTGGATTTCTGCCGCCCATCTCACCCTCCATGTCACCCTCGACGTCCACGAAGTCGAAGTCATCGGCGCCGTTCTTCCCGAATGGATTATCCGGCGAGCTTGTCTGACTCTGTGACAATTTATTGATGAAATTTAAGTGATCTGTTGTCGCAGAGACGAAGACATGCAGTTTGTCGAAATTGTTATTTACCCCTCGGAACTCCGGCTCGGTGATCGTGTAGTTTTCCTCTTCCGGTCCCATCCACGAAGTGTCCATGTCGGCTTGTTCCATAGCTCGTTGTTGTACCAACGATATATTATTCTCGAGTTGAGAAAGATGGTCATCGTACTGTAAACAAAATTCGTATAAGCTCAAAGTTCCCTTTGGAATAAAAAAAAAAAAATTCTTTCGATCTACCTCGTCCAGCGTCTCCTTGCAAATTTTCACCAATTGCTCGGCTTGACTCGTGTACTTCGATTCCTTGCCGTTGTAGAGCGTACAATTTTCAAGAATCTGTTCGATGTCACGAACGAAGTCGTGCCGACTGTGATACTTGTGAGCGGTTACTTTCTTCGAAATAGTCTCCAGGTCCATCGGCCTCTTGATGACATTGTAGTAATCCTTGACCAATTTCTTGCTGACCGGTTTCATGAACGGCCACGCGTCGGCCACGGTCTTCAATTTGTTGTTGATGACGTTGTCGAGTATAAAGGTGAGAGCCACTTGATCATTGTCGTCGAGCAGCGGATTGATGGCTTTCTCGAGCCTCATCAGTCGATCCTCCTTCTCGCCCAGACTCTCGACGCAAGTCTCGAGCATTCGTTTCGCAGCCACGGTCAGCGAGCTCCTGGCTCCGTTGTAGAGATTAGAATTCTCGACGATCTGATTGACGTCGGCGAGAAACTCTTCCCTGCTCTGATACTTCTTCTGTCTCAGATTTTCGCGTATAGTTTGAAGGTCCATGGGGTGCTGAACGATTCTGTAGTAATCCGGTACCGCCTGCGAATTTTAGGAACACTTAATGCAACGAAACGATCCTATCGAGACGACATTTGTCAAACTTAATTATTTACCTTCGCGTTAACCGGAAACAGGAAGGGCTGAACGTCCGGCAAATCTCGCATCTCGTTCAAGATGCTTTCGAGCATCGTCGACATAACGACGACCGGGTCGGTTCTACGCCTGTTGGCCGGTCTCTGCTGTCGCTTGAGATAATCGCAGTGATCGTCGCCGGTCGCTCTTCGCCGTTTCTTCGAGCTCACCGCCTCCTTCGGCACTTTTAGCAACAGTGTCCGCCTCTTCATTTCTTCGGCGTGCTGCGAAACGAGTCCACAATAAGCCTAAAAGCCCGTCGTAGAAGGAACCGAAAAATATTACGAAAACGAAAGAAAAAAAAACTGAGAGAGAGAAGAAATTCAACGAAAACGAAAGATAAACGACCGTACCTTGATCAATTTCGAGGAGAGCTTGACTTTGGTTCCATCGACGTTAACGAGATCCTGATCGTCGGTGTTGAGCTCCTTCTCGATCTCCTCCTCCTGCTCCTCCGTCATCGCCACGTTCACCGGTGCGGTCGTCATGCTCGTTTGATACAACGGACACGCCTTGTTCGTTCTCATGTGACCGACGTTGCCGCAAGCGCCGCATTTCAGTTTCAAATCTGGCTTAAGTTTAGGTTTCTTACGTTTCGAGGGGGATACCTCGCTCTTAGGATGCTTAGGTGTTATGGAGGAAGATTGGAAATTACCGAATGGAAGGATACTGGTCGAGGATGTGGCGGTCGGGGTATTGGTGTTGCTTCGATCGAACATGCTCGTCGCCGAGCTGAATGCTCCGCTCGAAGGTCCACCGTGGGTTCGTTCGCGCTCTTGATTTCTCTTTATTCTACGCAGCTGCTCCTGTATCCGGCGCTTCTCCCTCTTCATCTCCTCCTTCTGAGCCTCGTCCAGCGTCGCGAATTGTTTTATGAAAGTCTCGTCCTTGGAGTTTCTTATCTTGATGTAAGTGTCGATAACCGCGGGTTTTCTCACGAGCTCGACCCTCGTGTACTCCTTGCCGTCTTTGCGGAAGGTACGATAGATCTTCAACACTCGGCCCTGCTGCGCCCCGAAGTTGTTCACGGGACTGTCCTCGTCGTCGTCTTTCTTCTTGTCCTTCCCCTTTTTGTCCTGCTCCTGCGCATCGCCCATCAGCATCTTTCGCAACTCGTGTCGCTGCTGCTCCTCGCGCTCCAGCGACAACTGCGTGCTCGTCTTCTTGTTAGAGAGCATGTTCTCGATGTTCTTGCCCATTTCCTCGATGTCCGAGCTGTCCTCCTCCGAGCTCTCTCCCTCGTCCGTGCTCAGCACCTCGTTCGACGATAGAACGCGATTTTGGAGGTCGAATATCCTCTGGCATTCCTCCTTGTATCGCTCCTGATGCTCGGCGATCGAGAATCTGTTGCCTCGGGAGAACTTCGTCATTCCTTCCTCGCCGGCCTTTGCCTTCTCCGTGGAGAGCGTTCGCACCACGTCGATTACCTCCCACCGAGACAATTTCTTTATCTCCTCCTCCGGGACTCCGAATTTTCGCAGCAGAGCCTTCGCGTTGTTCAGCGAGAGCCTTCTCAGATCTGCGTCGGTTCCCGTTACAGTTCTCTTCGGCTGGGCCTCCTGCTCCTCTTTGCTTATCGTCGGCTTGTTCGGCACGCGGACGTACGAGAAGCCTTCGCCGCAACCGGTCGGATCCGCCGGACCGGCGAGTTGCAGGAGACACTTTCCCTTCATCGCTTGGATGTAAGCGCGAGTCGTGTTCCAGGGAGCGACTTTCACCTCGTCGTCCATCTTCAGCTGCATCTCCTCGTCGTCGTCGTCCTGAGGGGTGAACAAGAATTTCTCACCGTAACCGGCGTCTTTGAGACGCTGCTCGGCGGCTATCATGCTGAAGTAAGCGCAGCATTGCTCCGGCGATACCATCGCGCGAATTTCTTCCTCCGTCGGCAAACGAAAATCTGGCTTTATGACCCACCAGTTCGAATCCATACCTGAGAGGCACAGAATTAATAAGTTAATATCGTGCGCAATGGTGGATGCGTGATTCTCGCATCTTACCCGTTCTCTTGAAATCGGCGCACAGCTTCAAACGCTTTCTGATGCTGCTCTCGCTGTGCGACGGGAATGCCTTCTTAATGTCGTCCATCTTTATCCGCCTAGGAGTGTCCCGAGACTTCCAGAAGAGACGGTATATGAAGACCTGGAGAAAGTCACGAACGAAATTGTTCGCTCGTTTCGAGTTCGGACCTGGAACCTCGTAGAGCGGACATTCCTGTCCGGCTGCGAAGAGCGCGTCCACTTCGCGAATGTAGTATTGTTGCCTGCGAATATCAAAGGGTGAATTAAAAAATGCACGGAACAGAATATATCAGAGCTGGGCAGTACCTAAAATATATCATGTATTAAAAATATTTTTTAAATGCATGATATATTTATGTACTTGTCGAATATGAAACAAAAAATTTGATGTCAAGTATGAAAAAAAATATCAAAACTGACATGTAATTAGAAAAAATGAATTTGAAATTTCATTGAATGTTTACGGCGTGTTTTAGGAAATACTCAAACGAAGTACTTATCAATGTATTTTAAGTACAAAAAGTATTTTGTATTTTCAGTATTTCTTAGTATTTTGCTCAACTCTGGAATATATAGCTTAAACGTTTACCTCGTTCGTAATATAAGAAAATCAGTTTCGGGAATCTTGTGCTCGTAGATAGGCGCCCTGTACATATTGTTTTCGATAGCTTGGATGCTCTGTCCAGGTGTCAAGATACCGAGGAACGGACTCGTATGAGCGTAGGCTGTTTCTCCGTATTTGTACTTTTGCGGACCCTGATCTTTGCCCGCTTTTCTCTTGTAATAATTCTTGACTTTCGAACACATGCCGACTTGATTCATCAGCGGCGGATGTTCCTCGGAAAATTCAACGAGCACCAGCTCGCCGTCGCGACCCGTGAGATCCTCGGCGGTTCTCATGAAGAATACGTCGCCACCGCCGGACGCTATTCTCTCTTGCTCTCGTTGCTGAAAAATAAAATATAATTTTTTTTCTTTATATGGCACCAAGCTCCGATTAGATATTTTCATTTTCGTACCTTTGCTTTCTTCTTTATAAGCTTCACAAGCGGCAGAACTCCGTGAGCGCTGTTGTGCGAGAGTGGTCCGTGGCTGTAACGCTTCAACGGTGGCCTGTGGAAGTTTCTCAACCTCATCGGTCCCATGTGAGTCTGCACGAAGGGCGCTCGCAGCTCGACGACCGGCGTACTGTGCTGAATGAGATTTCCTCCGCCGACCTTGAGACGCAGCGTAGTTTCCGAGGATCGTGGCATGTAATATCTGTAAATAATGGATTCATGAGCGATACATCGACACGGGTCGAATAATCATCTCAGACATCGAACTCACGTGTCGTTGGAAATATTGTACGGATCTCTGTTCGGTGACTTTGGCGGCGGTGGCGGAGTATCCTCCTCCAATACGTTTATAACGCCGGCTTTACCGAGCAGCACTTTGCTCTTTTTTACGTGAGGATGAGGTATCTTGACCTTCGGCTGAGGTCCGTTCTCTTTGTGAAGAAGCGCCGGATCTATGTCGTCCGGTATACCGAGAACGATATTCTCGTCGTTAGGATCGAGAGTGAGAATCTTTGGCTTTGGAATTTTCTTCATGTTCTCGGCGTCCCATATTACTTCCTCCTCCCATAGACCGTAAACGAGCTCCTCGTTCTCCACCGGAAAAATCGAGTACCAAGTGTCGTCGTAGTTGTCCGGTTGCTGCTGTTGATTACCTTTGCCACCGGCCCTGCGGAAGAACGAATGCTTAGAATCGAATAAATTGGAAGTGATCGTCGATTATCGAGATTTACATTTTATTCTTCTGTGACTGCATGTGCAGAGGGGTCGAGATCTGGGATGTCGCCAATCTCACGTTCGGCGCGACGGGAACCGGTGCTCCCTTTCCCGGCTGACTGAAGGCTTGCGCTGTTCTATTGCCGGACGAGGGCACCCAACCCGCAGCGTTATTCTTGCTGTTCAGCTTCTGCATAACCTGGTGACAATTCGAGATAGAATTAGATTGGCCACACATTGATTTTTATTTTTATTTAATAATGTTTTAATAATGATTTAATGATGATTTAATAATGATTTTTATTTTAATACATACCTTGTGTTTAATCTCATCTCCGTTCCAAACCACGTCGTCCTCCCAGTGCAATTGAGAAACCATGAGAAACGCGTCGTCGGCAAACTCGTCGGGGTTCTCCGGATTAATTTCCTTCTCATCTTTCTCCTCGTTCGTCTGCAATGAACGTACCTTAATTATTTCGAACCAAGCCAAAGAAATGCCAGTTTTTTCATTCTTTTTTTGTTCATCGAAAGACGAATCACCTTTTCTGTGAGTTTGAAGCCATAATTGAAACCGTCGCCTGTCTCCGGAACTTCCAACATGTCATACCAGATCTGGGCTGGACCGAAACGCCAGTCTGCAACTTTTGGGCCCATGTCGCCATTCTCGCCGGTCTCGCCCGTCTTGCCGGTTTGCTCTTTATCCTCCATTGGCATCAGCAGCTTTGCCTCGTCGTCCGACACGCATTGCTCGGGTGTTGGGTCCGGAGCGTATTGCATCATCCAGCCCTGAAAAAATGTTAAACCGTGAAATAAAAATGTAATGAAATCGTTACAAAAATGTTGATTTTGTTTTCAACCCAGTCATGAGTCAGAAGGTATAAAAAATGATAATACACGAGTTCCAGGGTTAATATAAAAATAATATTTCTGGTTCGTGTTCGAACGGAAAGACATACTTTGAATTTCGGTTTTCTGTCGTCCTGATCGGAGCCCGAATCCGAGTCTCTCATATCGTGGCGCCGTTTTTTCTTCCGCCGTCGCTTGACGCCTCTCCATATCTCCGGCAAACTGCTGGGCTTTCCAGGACCGAACAGCCGCGAAAATCTGAGAACCTTGTTGGCACGAAAATCGGGAAACAGTATCGTAACGTCGGTATCGGCATATTTCGAGGGGAGCATAGACGCGAGAGGGGTCTCCAATTTCCTTTGACGCGCGGCTTCGGCCTCTTCCGGCGTGAGGGCTTCCTTGTCGTCCGGAATAGGTGGCGGAGGCATCAGCTGAGTGTCCGATTTGTTCACGCCTTCCTCGTCGTCAGCGTCGTACCCGGTACTTTCCTTCTCGCTTTTTTTGTTACTCTCCTCTTTCGCTGAAACATTCATTGATTTATTTATTTTTACGAATTAATCATGATTGATTATTCTAAAACAATCTAAAAAAATCCACTATAACAACAAAACTTTTCATAGAATCATCAAATAATTAATTCTTTAAGTAACGTTACTAATGCAATGGTAATTAAAATGAGAAATATGAAAGCAATTATTATGCGCCTCAACTGGACAACATAAAACCTTCGGTTTTATATGTCTGTAATTCATGTACCGCTGTAATCGTTAACGTTTTGAGAAACATTTATTTATGTACTAATTTCAATGTTTATTTATTTCATTTCCAGGGCAAGTCCTTTTACTAATAAAATACAGATGTAAAGAAGATATTGTGATTGCATTTAATACAGTATATTCCAGATAAAAGAGAATACAAAATCACAACAACAAAAAAGACCAATAATATTTCTAGAAAAAGAAATTTGGGAAATGAGTTAATACAATCAGTTATTCATAGAGTGAACCTGAGTAGAAATTGAACTTGTGCAAGGCGAAATTGGTCTGCCTAACGACTAGGACAGATTTGCCCCTGTTTACGACACTAGTAAACTGGTATCAATAATAAATGTTATTATTATTATTACTGTTTACAGAATTCAAGTTTTTTAATGATTGGATTCTTCAAAAAATCTTTCGTAAGAACAAAAAACATTGCATAGAATTAACAAGTAATTTATATTAGCAAAACATTTTTCATAGAATCGATAAATAATTTATATTAAGAAAACAATAAAATTTTCATAGAATCAACAGTAATTTATTTTTCAAGTAACTTAACTAACTCTACAGTAATATAAATGAAAATTTAACGTCTCGACTTGCACGACCCAAAGTTTTTTTGTGGCAGTGGTTAACGTACCGCTGTCCTCGTTGACGTCTTCGGCCAGTTCGTTGATATCGGAAAAATCTTCAGCCGTAGGTGACTTTGCCTGATAGTCGACGTCGTCCTTGTCCGCGGCGACGGAAGAGTCTTCGCCGTCCGTCCGTTCGCCGTTCACATCGCCATTTTCCTTCTCCTCCTTCTCCTCGCTTTCCGCGATCATTTCCTGAAGAAGAGAGCTCAGACCGAGTCTGCTGATGCTGAGCGACGCCAAGTGTTGCTTGGCATCCTCGTCGAGAATGTCATCCTCCAGTTGACCGTTCTCGTCGATGTTACCGAAGAGGAAACCCGTCATGTTTATACCGGCCTCGAAATCCTTCTCGTTGTCCTCGTCGGAGTCTGCCATCGTTTACGGACGAAAAACTCACGACTTATAAAGAAACACAAGAAACAACAAAGCTACACCGAATCGCCGAGTTCACTGACAAGGTTGAGGTTAGGTGACGAGTGTTTTCTCGCGGGAGTAACTCGGGGCGAGCAAGTACCGTTCACATCGCGACGTAAAGGCGAAAGAGATAATGGGCGATAGCGCCGGAACACATTTTGTACATTTTCTTTTGATTTCTGTAATCGGTATGTTATTGTTGAAATAGAAACTATAAACACTGGCACCGGAGGCGAGCTCCAATGTTACGTTGTCCGCACGGATAACGTTTCGAAACTGATGGAAACTGCCATATCGATGGGTACGAGACTTGCTCGTTTCCCGAAGGTGGCTGCAGTGGATTTTTGTCACAATGTCAGCTTCGAGACTCGGCAAGATTCAGCCGGCAGACTTTTTGGGACAGTAAGGATTGTTCTCTGTTATTAACAACATCGAACAAATACTCGTATTGTTAAGGAGAATTTATTGTAAGTATTTTTGTAATCGATATGTTATTGTTGAAATAGAAACTATAAACACTGGCACCGGAGGTGCGCTCCAATGTTACGTTATCCGCACGGGGTAGAGTTTCGAAACTGCCATATCGACGGGAACGAAAGTTGCTCGTTTCTCGAAGGTGGCTGCAGTGGATTTTTGTCACAATGTCAGCTTCAAGGCTCGGCTAGCTTCAGCCGGCAGCCTTCTTGGGAAGTGGGTAACGATTGTCCTGTGTTATTAACAATGTCGATTAATCATTCGTATTGTTAGGGAGAATTTATTGAAAATCATATATGACTCTTATGTGTTAATTTTGTTTGACAGTAACATGGCGTCGGTGCTGCGAACCGGCCTCGTCAATCTCAATCCAACTGGACTGCTGGTTGGATTATGTAAGGTTAGTGTTTATATGTGACCGTACGTACGTGAAAGGGTCTCATTCGACGGTTCTAATTTTTTTCAAAAATTCGTATTGTCGAAACTTACGAAAATTGATTTTACATCTCCCTGAATAAATCATATAGCGTAACCCTAGGATATTCCTAATCTAGTGCTGTATCGAGTATAAATCTTTTGGAGTACAGTAGAACCTGGATTATCCGCACCTTCCATTATTCTAATGGCAACTTGCTTTATCCCATTTTTTTTTATTGTATAAACCGTGGCGTTAAATTTCGATGTCATGTCATCGTCGAGTACTAAGTTGGTGGAAGCGAGATCAAATTTGTATCTTGAATCTATGTGTTATACCAGTCATACACTGGTTTTTTGCACAGTATTCATTGGCTCGTGGTGACACAGAGATTTATTTAATCATTTATTTATTTATTCATATATTTATTTATTCACTTATTTATTAAGTTCACACAATGAACCATTTTTGCAAGATATACAACATCTGTGTGCCATTGCACCTAATAACTAGCGCAGATCCGTTACAAGTTAGAACCACCGGAATCAACGCTGAGCTGGAAATAGAAACAGAAGTAGAAAAAATAATTTTAAAAAAAAGTAAAAAATAGAAAGGAAACAGGAAATGGGAAAAATAAACTAAAAAATGAGATATGCATGTCTGTGCATGAAAAACATTGTTTGAGATTAAATAGTGATTTTGTAATTGAGTGTATTGAGGATTCGATGAAGAATACTTCCACTTTTAAGCAAAAGCACAATGTTCTTAGGGTGAACAAAAGAAGTGAACATTTTTTTGTCAAAACAAGACCAGCACATTTTCATCTCACTTTTTCTAATGTTCCACTTAAGTACGTTATTTTTCGCCTTCAAATTTTGTTTATCCCTATAATCGTTGATACAAACTAGGCACGGCTGCGATTGATTTGGATATTCGAATTTTTGAGTTGTTGGATCATTGAAGTTTTTTTTTCCAGGGAACATCGAAGTGTACCAATGTAGCCGTGATGCAGGTGGCTTCGATATCCAGTCGAGAGGTCCGCAAGGACAGACCCCCTCGACCGCCGCCCTTCGATTGGAGGCACAAGAAATACAACTTCTGGCACTACGCATTCGACCCTATGGAGAAGAGATTCGACGACAACACGAAGATCGTAGTGGTCGACGGAATGCCGGCAGTCGGAAAGGACAAGTTTGCAAAGAAACTTGCCGAGGAGCTGGACATGGTGTATTTTCCGGCGCCGAGTTTCGACGACGCGTGGATAAATACTTATGGATTCGATCTCAGAACTCTAAATCCTCAACTGCCCATAGATGTCCAATTCTACGATCTAGAGGCCTTCCTCAAGGATCCCACAGGCAGAAACTCGGCGGCAATACAGTCCGGAATGCTGCAATTGCGATGCTATCAATACATCGACGTTCTGACCGAAGTTCTTTCGACCGGGAATGGCGCTGTCATACAACGTTGTCCTTGGACCGACGCGAACTTCATGAAGGCGATGCTAAAAAATAATTACGTCTCGCGGGGCGCCTACGACTTTTATAAGGCCGCGTCTATGCAGACCTTGCCGGAGCTTATGAGACCGCATCTGCACATCTACTTGGATGCTCCGATCTCCGTTGTCAAGGTGAATTACCGCGAGTAAATAATAGAGCGTCTGTTACCAGACAGCTACATACAATAATAAAGTTCATATCGATTGAACACTCACACCGATACTCGTAGATACTCGCACGGATACTCACATATACTTACAGACGCTCACACGAATACTCGCAGATATTCATAGATGCTCACAGACGCTTACACAGATACTCATAGATGCTCACAGACACTTACACGGATACTCACAGACACTTAGATACTCTTAGATATTCACAGATACTCAGAGATACTTAGAGATCCTCAAAGAGACTTAGACACTCGAAGATACTTAGATACGCAAAGATACGCAAAGATACTTAAAGATACTTAGATACTTGAAGATACTCACAGATACTCATGCAGATACTGCGAACGAGCTCGACAACATAACGGCGAGACATGTACATTTTCTCGATATTTCGTACAGCTTGAGCCGGTTCGTTTTAGCTAATCCGCCTATCGTTGCAGGACAACATAAAGAAGCGCAATATTCCATACGAGGTGAACTCAAAAGCCCTTACGGACCAGTATCTGAACGACCTCAATCACATTTACAAAGAAGAGTATCTGAGAGAGATGTCGAAGTACGGTCACCTGCTCATATACGACTGGTCCAAGGAGGGAGACATCGGAGTGGTCGTCGAGGATATCGAACGACTCGACTTCGACAACGTACCGGACGGCTCGGAAAAATTCCACGAGTGGAGATACGATCACATACAGGATATGAAGGAAAGAAGATCCGACTATTATAACGGAAAAGAGCGGATATTGCTCAATCTGAATGTAGCACGGTTCGACGTCCCGGAGATGCAAATTTGCGCCGAAGACACCATTGTTCTTGAACAGGTTTTGGAACAAGTAAATACGAGAAATTATACACATAACATTTTACGTCGGAAAAGGAGAAGCTCACAAGTTCGTCATTCGATGTTTACTCTTTTTTTTCGATTCCGATTAGGTTCCCTCGGAAGGATACGCCGCAGGATTCAATCCTAATTACGATAAAGGCATTATGTTCAAGCTCAACAACACCTGGGAAGATATATGGCCTTCGAAACAAGCGCAAGCTGTGAAGAAGCAACAGTAAGTCATTTCATTTTATGTTAATAAAAAAAAAGTAATATCCATGTATAGAAGAGAACATGAGGAAGGTCGTTGCCCTTTCGGCGAGAAATCGTAGTCGACTTTCGAACATTAAGGTGTAATCGACGCGTCGGGTCACCCACGATGTACCGTACCGATAAATGTACATTAAAAGTAGTAACTTGTATTTCTGCGATTCACCTTCCTTTCACATCCGCCAAACTCCGGAGTTCAACGACCTCGTCGGCGACGAGATCATCGACTGCAAGGACTATCGTGATTATCGGTGAAAAATCAAAATTGCAGATATTCCTCGTTCTTTCAATATATAATATAAACGGTTACAAGTATTTCAGGTATTGTACACATAGGATGATATTATTATACATATAATAGTTAAATACACAATTCACATACTGTCTAAGTCCCACGGTATCGATGCCGTTGCCGATATTCCCGAGAACCGCGTCAGTTTTTTTTTGTCTTTAGTTTCTTCATTCTTTTACAATGGCAAAAAACCCATCAACGCTTCCGGTCGTCGTGACGAGTCCACGTTGGGATATAAACATTGATTCCACATATTTTGTAACATTGAAACTCCGTTTGCAACAATCAGTAATAGCGTTTTTTTAAAGTTTCTCTTTAGATTTATGTACGACCCATATTCCGATAGTTTCGTGAAAACTGGACTATCGGATTTTTTTTTCTTTTTTTGTAACTTGTGCAGCGTTTTTATGATCTGAGACTCCGAAGCAGCTTCGTGCACGAAGCCACAGTGTAAAGTTCGGCGAGGAATAACGACGGGAGGATTCCACAACGTCGAGGCAATCGATAGACGGACGACCCAGCGGGCATCCAATCGGAAAATTACGCGACGGGGTTAGAGAAGTGATGGAGCATCCGGGCATGCTTGACCTCGCTCGCGTTAAAGTCGGAGGATACTTCGCGCGACGTTAAGTACGGGATTCGATCCTCGAGCGAATTTACAATGGGACGGGATATATATATATATATTTTTGTTCGGCTTTTGGAATGTAACACCGCCGCGGCACGTTAAAACAGTTCATTATAGTCACTTCACAACAAACTCGTAACATCAACGAGAGAATAAATAACTTTCGGCACGAAATTAAAAAAAAAAACCCCTATATCGTGCCACACGCGGTACGCCAGTTCAAGGGACTTGCGATTCGATGAGGGCGCGATTAGGACCGTTTTTTTTTAGAAGAACCACACTACCATCCGCCATGAGAGTAGAGCGACTTTATCGGACATGAAAAAAATACTGGGCTCGAACAGATTCTGCGTTATCGAGGATACTTATGCTCACTTTTTTGGCAGTGATGTTCTCTGACAAATAGCATGCAGGAGGCAATTGGAGGTCGAACGATACAGACGAAGACGGGCCATTGAGAAGCTAACGGACACACGTATATCCGCATTAAAAATTATCGCGCATGCCACATTGAAAACCGCTTGAAAATAAAAAACGGAGCACGCCTCGCGCGTCCGAGAGAATTTGGCCGACCTCGAAACATGGCTGATTCCGACGCGAACCGTTTCTCCCGCACGACTTAACGCGTGGCCGATGTAACACGCTCGGGTGTTCTCGCACCGCGCTCAACGATTACTCAACGACAAAACCCAGCCGGGGAGGCTCGGGGGTAGATAGAATCGCAAACAGGCATGGTGGACAGGCAGAATGACAATGACGATTATTCCGTTTAAATTTCGCAGCTCCCGATCATTAAGCCGTTAGGCTGCAGCACGAGTTGGTTTTCCTTGCCGTTTTGTAAAAAGCCTTCGACTGAACGCTCAGACCCTCGGATTTTGAAACGAGGTCGTCCAATTTTTCGCCTCTTTGGAGTACTGCTTCCAGGGTGCTGTGCTGTAAAATCGACAAATTGATATTCCAGCCGATCGCAAAATTGACGAGTAAAGGCCTAAGGTATACGCGAGGATGCGGCTCAACTTTACCAGAATGATCTTCGTCTCGTCAAGATCGTTTTGCATTTTTGTCAGTGCGTCAGCTTCCTGAGGATTCTGATATTTGGCTAGGTATGTATTTATCTGCGCAAAATCAGTCGTCGACTCGTTGAGCGTCGGCCACGTGTTCGACGGATGTCTTGCCGCGAATTCGTCTAATACTTTGGTTATCAGAGTGTGCGAAACTCTGTTCGGATATTCGTGATCCGAAATCAGCACTCCTGCCAGGCTGTCTCCTCGGACGTAGACGTGACACATGTACTCTGTGAAAATAATATGTAATGTTAATATCAATAGCAATAATGTTGATTCATGACGTTCTCCTTCCTCGAGTAAAATAATATTTACATTTGAGTGAATTGTAATATTCGAAACATCGATTTTTTTATTTTTTTTGTAAATTCACCGGTCAAGTGCACACCTCCATAGCGAATATTAAATGAACATTAATATTATTGGTATTAATGCTGATACCGATAATACTAATATAGATTTACGAATATTTCCCTCCTAGAGTCAAATAATATTTACATATGAGTGAATTTTAATATTCAAATGATCACATTTAAAAAAAAATTAATTCACAGTTTGAGTGCACACCTCGAACCATTATTAAATTAACGAATTAGCAAATATTAATTTAACATTAATATTATTGATATTAATGCTAATATCAATAATATTAATAATGTTTATTTGCAAATTTCTCTTTCTTCAAGTAAAATAATATATGTGAGTGAATTTTAATATCTAAACCATCGCATTTTGGTATAAATTCACCGTTCGAGTGTAAACCTTCATAGCGGATAAAGCAGAAACAGGGTCACATTCACACGCAGTGACTGCATTTTTTTCTGAATGTATAAACATTTTTTTAAATTAAATTTATTTAACTTTAAGACAATGCAGTTTGATAAAAATTAAAAGATTAGCTTTAGATCAAGGTTTTGACGTGTTTGGACTACCTCAATGTTTGCGAATATTTTACCTTAAGATTAATCGGGCCGTCACAACAACCCGGTCTGCACTCAAACCATTAATAGCTAAGAATCAATGGACATTTCGCATACCTCCTTCTTTAACGCTCTGTCTAGCCGCGACTTGCGTTCTCTCTGTGATGGTTTTACTGACGAAAGCCATAAACTCTCTGACGCTGCTTCTCTGGAAGTAAGAGAAGGATTCCACGTCGTAGGCGCACTTTAAGGCCGTAGCAGAAGTCGGGCCTTTGTACAGGACGGTGAGAGCGTACAGCTTGACCATCTTGACCTGAAATTAACATAAATATTAATCGCAACTAAAACATATAAAGTCATCCGTATAGCGTCGTTAAACGAGGCTCGGTCTCGTCTCCGAGCTGTGTCGCGCGCCCACACGAGGTACGATGTGGCGAGCAGCGATAAGATATTGACGATAAACGTTCCGTGTGAATGAATCGATGAACCGCGCCGAAACGACCCAATTTTATGCCGAGCTGTAAACGCGGCAAAAAAAAAGCTCCACGACATCGGAAACTGCGACAGAGCGAGAGAGTATCTGTCAAACTCACCTCGATAAAGCTTCGGAGCTCTTGAATTTGCACGACCAACAAACGACAGAACTCGATGGGAAAAAAACACGCGTGGCACAGCCTTCGTCCTATCTGCTGTCTATCGGGCGCGTTCGCAAGGCGTTAGATTCCGGATAACTTTTGTTTCGACGACAATTCGTGAACTATTACCTTTTGCCAACTACGGACACATCGTTAACTACTTTCAACGCACACGCACTACGGAGCACTACGGAACGTAAAGCTCTCGTGAATTGGTATTGGAGATCGCGACTACGCTGATCAGTTGATCGGTCGAGAAACGATTGTCATCGATTTATGTTCAATTAACATCGAATACGATGCACGAGTTATCGTGTAAATTTATGTATTTTCGTCGACGAAAGTATCGCAGGTTGACAATTTTTTGTCTTATCTTCAGTTCGACTGTAAACAGTGTGCGGTCCGAGACGATCGCTTGAATGTTTCCATTCGATAAACACACACGCGACGCACACGATGCCGGACGGCGAGCCGGGACTTACGAATAGAGAACCAAAGATGGCGGAATCCAGCGAGAAAAGTACCGCGCAGTGTTCCCTCGATCACAGTGAGGATAAAGCGAAAGGAATATGCAGAATAAAACCCGAGTGAGTATCTCGTCGATGCGGTTTGCAGGAGACTATTCGGAAAGAGTTTCGTTCGATCGTTGTCGCGTTTATACCGTTCAGGATTGGCGTAACCTCAAAATCATTTGATCTTCCGATTGCGGAGATGATAATTTGGGTGCGTTCTTGAATGATTTTACGCTCTGTTCGGAAATAAATGCGGAAATATTCGAGACGTATCCGCATGTGAACGCAGCTGAAATGGGCGTTCTTATATTCCAGTTTGCTCTCCGTTCAGGGTTCAGTTTTGACACCAAGGTGCTTGTATAAGCGTTTGTTTGTTATCAAAACAGAGGACGTGTATGCCGTGGAAAGAATCGGATGTATCATTGGCTATTTTTAAAAACCCAGTAGCACAAGAGAGCACAGGAGAATCACAAATACAAGAATGCATAGCTGTGCAGAACTGCAATCGAGAACGCAACCATTGCATGCATTGTCGGACGCAGTTCTGCTCTGGTCGGCTACAACCAAACTTTTACATTCTTGAATTTAGTTCTACTCAGTTTGATGAAATCCAAAAATATTGAGGTACATTCCTCAATGCTGTTCTCCTCGGTTTGGTTAAATCCAGAAATATTTGGGTACGTTCTTCAATGCAGTTCTGCACCGTTCGGCTAAAACCTGATAAGCTCTGATAAGCATTTTCTTGTTATCAAAATTAGTCCATTTTACAATTAATGAAATCTAACGTAATTTACCTGATTTATTCATTTGCAACTATTGTTATTAATTTAATTTTGTATTTGTTTCGATGCCAAACGAGAACACATGTGTTTACACACTAAATCATATAGCTATTGCAATCTTCAATTTTCCTTTATCTGTAGAAGGAGAAATCTGTCAATAAATAATCAATATCAATAAATCTTACGAAATTGATCCTGCAGAAACAATCACATGTACCGTTGGCAATTAAAAAAAAAACCCACTAGCAGTAGACAAATAAAGGAACGCATAGTTGATCAAGTCTGCATTCACAAACGCAGCCATCAACTCTTCCGGCACTCCGATCGCGGCAATAATGATTTATCTCGTTAATCGATACGCTTTATCTGCAGCAAGAAATGCATGATTTGTGCACGAAGTCGATCTAAATTATTTTTTTTATTCCCCAGATTTATCGTCGACGATCACGTGCGGCAGCTGAGCGAGCAATGTCTGACCGACGACGACAAACTGAAGGTTATCGCGAAATCGGGAGACCCCGAAATCGCCGAGACGCCGGACGAACCGCCGTCCAAGAGGAGCAAGCGCGATGAGAGAAAGGACAAGCTCAGAGGTCAGAACAAGGCGCGCCCTCCGCCCTTCAAAGCTCCGAGGGAGCACAATCTTTGCCCCTGGATCGTGGACCAGGCGAAGGACGAGCCGACGAAGCAGTGCCAGAACGGTCGTTGCACGTTCATGCACGACAGGGCCGCTTACCTGAAGATAAAGGCCGATGACATAGGTCCAGAATGCCACATGTTCAACGTGTCCGGCAGATGTCCAAGAGGAGTAGCCTGCAGAGTGGGCGCGAAGCATCTGACCGAGGAAGGCTTCAACGTAGTCGATAAGGATAAATTCGAGGATTATCGGAGTAAACCCTTGGCGACAAAAAATCAGATAAGCAAGGAACTCCAGGACAGGCTCAGAAAGCACAAGTACAATTTCTCCAAGGCGGAGAAGATCGTGAAAGCGAACGACGCCTTCAAGAAGAGAGCGAAAAACGAGAGAAACAAGCCAGACGATAATTCGACCGAGGTAACCGTTAACGGAGCGACACCGACCGAGATTTCGGCACCCAGCGGCGAAGAATCCGTTCCGACGAATGGCGCAAAGATCGACGAAGCTCCAGGCTCGGGCGATTCTTCCGATAAAGACCTCTGCACCGAGACTGCCTGCAGCCCACCGGCGACGGATCCGCAGGAAGCGCCGAAAACTGTAAACGACATTGAGAAGGAGTCGAGGATAGGCCCGGTGCCGGACGACGATCTCATAGCGCTGAGGCCTTCCGAGAAAAAGCGAATCGACTGGCGGGACAAGATACTCTTGAGTCCCCTGACGACGGTGGGAAATCTTCCGTTCAGGAGGATATGCAAAGAGTACGGGGCGGACATAACTTGCGGTGAAATGGCTCTGGCGCCGAAGATTCTGAAGGGAGCGCACGAAGAGTGGGCGCTCGTTAAGAGACACGAGTCCGAGGATATCTTCGGTGTGCAGGTTTGCGGCAACAATCCCGGGGTTCTGGCGAGATGCGCTCAGCTGTTGAATCAGGAGGCTGAGGTCGACTACATAGATTTGAATCTCGGTTGTCCCATAGACTTGATCTACAGACAGGGAGGCGGCAGTGGTATGCTAAATCGACTGAACGTGTTGGAGACCGTTGTTAAATCCATCAACGACGTTCTCGACGTGCCGTTGACGATCAAAACGCGAACGGGCGTTTATATGGACAAACCGGTGGCTCACAATTTGGTATCGAAGTTCAGGGACTGGGGAGCGTCTATGATAACGGTGGGTCGATGTTGATGACGCTCGCTTTCGGACACTTTACTGAGGGTTTTTGAGACTAAAACGACGATAAAAATTTCTTGTGTCGACCGCCGGTTTTTCATCTATTCATCGTCGATTTCATTCGCACCGATGTTCTGAGGCAAGTCCTGGAACGGGTGCTGTAACATCGATTCTTTATTGGCGAGGATGAACCGTGGATAAATCGACATTCACAGTCTTTTTTCTAATCGTCGGTTTCGACGACCCACATAGCAATTGGAAGACAACAAAAATGGCAGACTTCTTAGATGTGCTCTGAATTCATTTCTATATGGATTCAGAATGTCCTCTAAAAGATATTGCATGCGTCGATTTCAGACCGCTGATAATACTCTCAAACATCTGAACTTAAGTAATTATTTTTGTGGACTCTCCGTATACATATTGCCCCATGCAATATTAATGAAGAATATTAATACAACATTGATCCAGAATATTATTATATGGTGCAATACGTATATAAAGAGTTCTCGAAAAAACTTACTTAAATTCACATGTTTGTGATGAGTACCAGTGGTCCGAAATCGATGCATTGGATATCTTTCAGAGGACATTCAGAGTTCATATAGAAATCAATTCAGAGCACATGTAAGAAGTCCGCCGGTTTTTACGAACCATTTACGACGTATATATGTCGTCCAATTGTTATGTGGGTATTCTCTGGAATACGTTTTTATTATCGATGAGCAGTTTCATTCTAAAAATGGGCTGACAAGAATGCTGTGACTCTCTGTTTTCCTCACGGTGGATTCTCTGTCTCATCGTAACCGAGGATCGAGAAGTGAATGTGAAAAATGTGGATTTTCATTTTCAGACTCAAACATCGGTTTATCTTCAAAAATCCTCGGAAACTTGTCCGAATCCGATAATTCGGCGTACCCTCGGTGTTTTTGATAGGATCTCAGCTCGTTGAAAATATTTATCCTCTATCGATAAAATTATCATCCACAGGTCCACGGCCGGTCGCGGGAGCAGAGGTACACGAAATCGGCCGACTGGGAATACATCGAGAGATGCGCCCAAGCGGCGAATCCCGTCCCCGTATACGGAAATGGTGATATTTTGTCTTACGACGATTACGCGAGAGTTCGCGATACCTGCAGGAGCATTCAGGGCGTGACGATCGGACGCGGTGCGCTGATAAAGCCTTGGATATTCAAGGAAATCAAGGAGAAGAAACTGATAGATGTCGGAAGTAGCGAGAGATTCGGTATACTGAAAAAATTCGCTGACTACGGCCTCGAGCACTGGGGCTCGGACACGAGGGGCGTCGAGACAACTCGGCGTTTCATGCTCGAATGGATATCGTTCCTGCACAGATACATCCCGGTTGGGATATTGGAGAAACCGCCTCAGAGAATAAACGAGAGACCTCCGTATTACACGGGTCGCGACGAAATGGAAACTATGATGGCCAGTTCGAACTGCGCCGATTGGATAAAAATATCGTGAGCGATACTTCATGATAGTAATTTTCTACGTGAAAAAAGCAAACCGTTAACCATCGTTGAATTATTATTATTTTTCTTTTTCAGCGAAATGTTGCTGGGAAAAGTGCCCGATGGATTCCATTTTTTGCCGAAGCACAAGGCAAACTCCTGGAAGTGACTCCAAACTGGTTCCACATATTTTTTTATTTTTATTACAGATTGGATTATGTAAAGATTACATTTAACAGAGCAAACGATGTTAAGATACAAATAAATAAAATAATGAAATCCAACTGCCTCAAGCGTTGTTGATATTTGTTGAAATTTGTTGAAAAACATAAATCAGTCGCCATCCTGTGCGCGCAGTTTTTACGCATTTCTCATTGCGGACGATCAATAATGGGCCGTTATTTCGCCGAGGCTCGACACGGGCCACATGCAATCGCATCCGCTGGCGACTTCCTTGGTGAACGGTTCCCAGCAATCGCCCTCCCATCGACGCCTCACCATGAAGTGCGTCCTGCTACGTTGAACACAGTGAAAGCCCGGATGAGCGCATCGCTGAGGAAAGGAACAATACTTTACCAAACGGGTAAAAAAGAACTCTACATTTATCCGTCGAGCTGTATGGTAAGTTTCGTTCCGAGTCGATCAAATTTTTCGAAAGGTTCCCTACCTGCTTCGCGGGCTTCACGGGATTTCTTTGAGACTGATCGAACAGGGAGTAGCTTTTGCAGAAAACCTCGTGATAGTGCGGTGGCTGGTACTCGTACTCAGTGTCGCTCATCTGCACCTTCCGGGTCATTATCTCGCACAGACTGCGATATTCCTGGCGTGAAAAGAAAGGAAAACATTGTAAAATACAAATCGTTTGTCGCGTGTGTCCATATTTACATAATAATAATAATAATAATCTCACACAGATTCTCACATTGCCGAAACAGTATTCACAGATGCTCACCAAGCTCACAGAACGCACACAGTACTCACAGATTACTCACGAATACTAACACACACGCACAGACCTGCACGGAGAAAAAAAAATTGTTCGGATATCAAGAATTTTTTTACCATAACTGATTTACCTGGTTAACATAAGGACAACAAAATATTTTGCTGTACCAGCCAAATATTTTTGCTACCACAACAATAAATTATTAACGATCTACATTTTTTGTTAGAGAAACAGAACTATTTTTCTCCGTGTGCGAGCGCGCGAGCCAACATATAACCGCTAGTGTATATATATACATCTATAGATCGTTCGAGCCTCGTCCGGCGACGAGTTCTAACAGGCTCCTGTTTGGCAAACAGGAAGCGCCGCCCCGCGCTTAGACATTTTCGAGTGTACTATTTATCTCGTCCACTGACCGGTAACAAATTTCTGTCGGGCCTGTCCAGTTGCCGGGACTGATCGGGCTGTTCGATCACGTAGTCCTCGTAATAATCGCTCTCCGGCAGGTACGAGGCGTCCCGCGGTATTGGCGAATCGCGATCAATCCTCGGTGCACGATACTCATTGTCCAAAAACGCTTTCTCGAGGAGCCTCGTGTTGTTGAGTCTCTTGCCGGCGAAAGCGTTCGGTCGCTGACAGGTTAGTAGTAAGACGCCAGTCATCTGTTTTAACGAAATATACAAGGTATCTTATCGTCGCTCTTCGTAAGTAAAGGAAAAAAAATGCCTCGAAGCTCTCGTGGTTGGCCTCGTTAAAACGAATTCCATTTTAATACAATCGTCGAACGATATACATAGTTATAATCCATCCGCTCTCTGCATCCTTGGGTTTGACATTGATGAAGAATCGTAAACAATCTTCTCCATATCTCTAAAGACACTCTTGGCCGAGTAGATCGAATCTTTGGCCTCCAATCGCATTGTATAACCATTATCATTGATGATTTCGCAAATCTTCGAAACCCCGAAATTCTCTCATAAAGTTTCAATCGTCGTGAGCTCAACGCCGCGTGCGGCGTGTGATTATTTTGTTAGACGTTCGTGGTGCGACGATAAACTCGGAGGCGAAAAAATTATCGATCGTGTACACTCGTCAGAAGCATCTCGGGGAAGTGTATCGGGTTTTCCTCGTGTTTGCGAAAGAGGTTCGAGTAATGCGCACGATTGAAATAGGGAATTAACCGTCGACGAGGAAAGTTTCGAGTGTAACAACGAATATAGAATACGATTAACTTTTGGTCGATTTGTGCGCAAAGCGTGTCTGGAGAGGAAAATAATAAATACAGTAAGATTCGATCTCGTGATCTCAGATGCGGTTCGCTGTCCGGCAAGCGTGTACAAATTCTTTTTGTGTGCGTCAAGTGCGCCGAGTGATTGAGATTAGTGAGATAGAGAGTGTGCCAGCGTGAAAACCGAAGACTACGCGGACGGCGTCGTCGATTTACGAGGAATTACTGCTGCTTCACGGACTTTTTTTTTTCAATTTTTATTTTCTTTTTTTATCGAACGCACGTAGGACGATAGGCTGCGATACACGAGTCGCGCGGACGGAGCTGTTGAGAATCCCCGAGTGGGAGAGGAGGTTTCGATACATATAACGTCCCGACGGACTCGACACGCGTTTGTGATCCGAATCAACGGGCGTCGGGTGAGTCTCTGGGAAGCTGCCTCGAGGGTTTCCCGTGAAAATCAGTGTCAGCCGGTTCGCAAGGTCGGACTTGATTGCGCGGAGACGTACGTGTGCGCGTGTCGCACGACATAATATCGCTGCTGAATAGTGAATTAAAGTCCTTCCCCCCTCCCCCTCCCGCCCCGCCTGCGGCTCGTTCCAGCCGCCATTAATTTGTAAGGGAGAGCCATTCGCACAGGCTATTACAGCCGCAAAGTCGAAACACGCGAAAAAAATCTTACATTTCCTTCGGTGTGGTTCGCGGTTAAAAGTAACTAAAAAAAAATCGAAAAGGAAATCTCGAGGACTTCAACGAGTTTCTCCATATCTTTCGCGAGTTTCTCGATCGGAATTGACGTCGCGACATTGTGCGCCGGTAGATCGGACTTCAACCGTCCAAGTGAGCAATAATTCGTGCCGCTGTCCGCCGATGACTCTCGAGGACGCCGCGTTACGGGGAATCGTTGAATTCGAACTATAAAAATCAGTGATGTTTGTCGCAGCGGTTAATCGCGATTAAACGGGAAGGTCCGTGGGCCGAAAACGAGCCGAATTACGTCCAAGAAAATTTTGTAATTCCTCGAGCGTCACAGGAAGTACGCACCGGTCTCGGCACGCTGACGTCAAGGCTATTAAAACCAAGTGAAAATCTACGCGCGAAACGACAAAAAAAGTATACAGTAAGTGTTGTTCCCAGAGTTCCTTGAAGGAGGACCGTTTCAACGAGGATCTCTCACAAAGGGGCATCGCTATGGTTACCAAGAGTTATCAACACACTGTCGTGCGCAAGTGAGTATCACGCTCGACGTTACATTCGATACATAAATTCATTGAGTGCATGCGCATCCCTTCGATGCATTGCGGTGTGTATATGAGACTTCATGTAATCGTGTCACGTGCAGTTCCGCCGTCTCTGCTCGCCCCCCCCCCCCGCCCTGATACGGCACCCAATGTCGCAGGGGCTTATCGAAGTATTATCTTATTATTTATTATTATGTCATTATACGGCGGTGTTTGTGTTCCTCTGTCGCACTCGTTCCATCGGGCTCGTCGTCGGCATCTCATACTCGAATCGAAAAGAAATGAAAATAAAAATAAAAAATAGAGATTGCAGTTCATCACCGTTGAAGAAGGCTTCGACCGCGAAGGGGGCAAAACGGACACGCTGTAAACCGCAGACACGGGGCAAAACGGGGTAGTGCAAACATTTTCGGAAAAATTCGTTGGGAACTGACGGAGAGGGGCAAAATGGGGGTGCGGTCTCCAAACTGGACGCATGGGGTAAAACGGACTACCACAAACATTTTCGTTTTTCGAGTACCACAAAACGGGTACTTCTGGACATAGTCCTCTCAAATCGGTACAAAGTAGAAAATTCCTGAGGTGCCCGTTTTGCCCCGAACAGCAATTTTTCTCGGATTCTCGAAACGATTCTTTCGAATTAAATCACTTTTTTCGAAATTTAGTTTTACCATTTACTAAATTCTCCGCTTTTTCGACTATTCTTCAATTTTTATTAACGGTTTTAAACTTTTGACTTTGACAACTTCTGGGCCATGTAGACACTTCGAGAAGTAACCTAGAATTCTTTCCGATTTTTTGAAAGCCTGGAAGTCTTTGAAAACCCGACTGTTCCCTAAAATGCCCAACGCCCGGATCCTGAACTCCTATTGCCAACTTAGTACAATGCTTTACGCTACGGCGAAATGTTTGATAATAAGCGCTCAGGATTTCGCCCCAGTGACACACCGTGTCTCTGAGAATAGAGTGAACACACGCCTGCTTAAGGTAGTACTGGCGCAATGCCTGATGCCGCCTAAGTTTGAGAGGAATAAAAGAGAATTACAAACACTTCTCGATCGGATAAAAATCTGAAAAAAATCACGCTTATGGAAGATGCTGATAAGATT